>MNPL01001550.1:0-29842 GCA_002081605.1 Tropilaelaps mercedesae
TATATATATATATATATATATATATATATGAGTAAGGTCTATTAAGAGTGTTTAGGTAATGGTTTCGCTAATAATGTGTTAGTGAAAGGAAATGATCCAAAATCAAAGTGAAGGCGTAAAAAACAATGTTTTTTACGCCCCTGTTTTTCTGAGAGATCAGCAGTAAATATCGCCACTAGTTGCTAAAAACTGAGATCCAATCTCATTTTGAACGACCAGCAGAAATATCATAGACTATGGGACGAATCATGCGATTCGTTAAACTTATGTATTTGAAAAAAAAAAGCAATTATTGATAAACAAATAAACTTCAATAACATCTCACTAATCCAGTACAACAAACTTTACGTCAGACTGAACGACTATCATGTCTACCAGTTAGGTGTAACAGCGGATTAAATTTGTGGTGCTTATACATGAGCAAAAATGGAGAAGATTATTTTTTGCCTTTTATGTCTGTTATTTCTCTTCGAACCTGAATCGAATCTAAAGCAGTGGCGGAGGACGTTCACTATGTTTTTATTAGACATGGTTTCGTATGTCTGCTTGTTCACGGGCAGCGAGCGTGTTTTCGATTATTTCTCATAATATAGACTAGATAGTGATATTTACCGTATAAAGGAACGCGGACGCGGTAGGACTCGTAAAGGTGGCAAGCCTGCGTGGGACTTCATGAGTGTGCTCCCCATAGCGTAGTCAACACGTGTATTTAGGTACATATAGCTAAACATTTATTCATCTTTAAATAAGCAAATAAAAATAATTCGAAAATATGAGACTCTGAGATTATAATTTGTGCAACAATTCAATTTGCGCGAGTTTCTATTTTGTGTTCAAAAACTGCGACGAAAACTGCCAGACAAGTGAGCTCCAAAGATTTACATTTTTCCATGTCAAAAGCGAGCAAAACTCGGCTAATGCGTATAGTCGAAAACAAAAGGGAATACTGGTACGTCTAATGGAAGCAGTATTTAAGTTCAATAACATGCGATCTAGGTACATCAAATAAGGATACTACCACCTTACGTTATAGACATCAAGTAAAATAGTTTTTACTATGGAAACTATCGGAACACGCTGCTTTAATGCAAGTATGTCCTTCTCTCGATATAATATTATACGAGGACCTATGGGCAATCTACTTGTAACATAATGTTCATGGTTTAACCCGTAAGTACAAACAGCTTACTACGCAATTGCACTACGCAATCTACTGGACAAGAGCCAACTTTGTAATGTAATTAAGAATATTAAAATAATTGTTGGCTTTTTTCTGATTCGTTCAGTTTATATTTGCTACTTTATTATGCCTTATGAATACGAAAGGAAAAACTAAAGAGGGGTGCGATATAAATTCCAATCTATGAATGTAAAGTTCAGCAAAAACTAAAGCTTTTTATTTTCCTCAAGAAAAACTTAGCGTTTTTTCACTAGTAGGAGATATTAATCTATTGAAAGGCTCGTATATATCGTCCTGTACATACGTGCAAGCAAGTGCTTGTAAGTCGGTAATAAATATTGGATAGCCTGAAAGTTTATCAGGGAAGAAGCCGACCATTATCGGAGAAAAAGTACGCGGCATCCTATAGTAACCGACCAGCGACAACTCAGCTAAGGGGCTGCCGGAATGTCCGATGTGTTTGTGTAACTTCGGCGGGGAGCAAAGAATCAGGACACCAGGGCTGCCAGGGTTGCAGCAGATTGGGCCCTTCGTTAAGCGCCAAGTTCTTTCACGACTCGTTGGGTAAACAGGACCATACACGTATACCACAGACTGGACCAGGGCAAAGAGGGCTGGTCCACAAAAGCCAGCTAACATCATCTTTGACCAAAAAAGAGATAGCCGCACGAGAGCGAAACTCCCCGTATAATATAATTAGTAAAGTTTTAATAGAATTATGATGTGTATAATATTTCCACCTGAGAGCGCCAGAAAGCGCAATATATTGGCTGGAACGGGACTAGAACGAGACAAGATAGTGAAATTACACAGTAGAATGCAGTTATATCGGTATAGCCATTGAAGCACTTGTGATTTGTGCTCCGTTTTGGCATATTAGTAGTTATTTAGAATGAAATAAATCTGAAATTCGAGACTGCTATGTTTGGGATTGTTTAATGAGGCCTAATTTGAAAGTCATAGTCCCATCTTCACTTTTTACATATACGTTCTACGAGTCATATGTGCTTTTTCCGTGATAAAGGCTCGCAACGCAAAGTGATGATATTTAATGAAGTAGAATTCCAGAAACACGCATTTTCGATACATGACCAGCGAATTAACTTTGCTCGGTTTTGGCTGAGAAAAGTGATTAAATTATTATGAATTTGATTAACGTATTTGGATATACACAGATCGTTTTGACTTGTAAGCTTCATGTAGTCTGTGAACCGAGGGCCATAGGGTTCAGAATCGTTAGGTGATATCTCGTGATTTTTTTGTTCTATTGGGGAGTATGGCTTCCTACTCTATCTTCCTGATTCAAGGGTTGTGCGTAAGTGAAACCTATCATTTTCAGTCTATTTATTTAGTTTATTGTAAGTCTATGAGCTGATGATGGGAGGGGGTTAACGGTTGCAAATACTACCATTGTTAAAGCAAGTTCAATAAGTCAGGACCCCGAATAGCTTAGAGTGTCTTTAGTTGGTTGATACAAGCCGAAGGGACAGGTTTGATTATTTTACGAATAGTACCTCTGTCCATCGATCATCAGTAAAGACTCATTCATATCGGCTCCGCTGAAGAGGCTTAATCGAATATTTTTATTTTTAGGCTCTTTTAGTTGGGGAAGTAATTGAAGTTCGTGCGCTTGAAGTGCTTGTATGCAATTGGAGCTCGCTGCATCGGATTTTAGCACCAAGACCGTCAAATCCAGTTTATTTATATGGGCCAATAATCGACTGTAAGATCTGAATACTTTTCGAGAAGTCCGGATAAAGGCTTTTAGAATAGCCTAGACGTTTGCCGTGATATGCCAGTGTTGATGAACGTAGCGATTGCTGCATACTTTCGATGTACACGGTGTCTTCAACACATATCCTCAACTTTATAATAATATGAATGATAATTGCCTTCCATGAGGAACATTTCAATGAGAAACAAGCTTTAAAACCACACACTGTAAATATTTTGCGATGCAGCTACGAATCATCATTACGGACTTACTCAAAAATATTTCTATAAAACAATAAGATGAGCGTCGCTAAAAAACACAAACGCGGAAGCTTTTTTCTATCTCAAAGTGAAGTTCAAACTGGTCTACTTTATGATATAGCCAGTTCGGTTTTTTGCCGCAGTTCACTGTGTAGGTTCTGGAGAAGCCTTTGCGTTATTACGCCTAAAGTTCTGTAATCGTTAAGCACTGTAAGCCAGGACAAAAATATTCGGTGCAATATGCACATTAAAAGTCAGCATGGGACATGAACAGGAGAATCGATTTGATAAGCGATGTGAGATCCTATGAAAGTTGAGGTTAATTAGGACAGTAACCTTATTTTTTAAATCATATTCTACCTAAACAGTTAAGAGCGTATTTCAAGTAACATTTATCCAAATAGTCTATATGTTCATATGTCTGTGTATGTTCACAGCAATGCTTTCTGAATAGTTAGAAATAGAGCAAGAAGTACTACGAAGTAGTTGTCGCGCATTTTGATATTACATTTTATGGTAGAGATCCATTTAGATTTGTGATACATACTCTCAGCGTGAAGATGTTGATACTAGCTGTACAGAGACTCTTTCTGCAAACACGGATATAGAACATTTTTCATTTGATAAATATGATAAGCAAAGGTATTCCCTCACGTTTTCGTAAAACCCAACCGTCATTGTCAAGGTGTTTGATATTATTTGTTATTTTTTTTAACTATTTTCATTAAAAAAAGTTGTTAACTCTAGAGCTTTCGTTTTTGGTCGCATCCGTTAGTCCCTTTCATAATCAATAAATATAAAAATCTTTAATAAAATATAGATATTTTATAAAATGTAATTACTGTCCGGTGATCGTCATCATTTGAAGGTAACGGCATTAGCATTTCATTTTGCAACAAACGCATTAAACTTACCATTTAACGGATCCAGAGAAGGAATATTGCTGTGCGCATCATCTAGTTTATTCTATAGGTTAATGCATTTCAAACAAAATATACGATCATATTTTTTCTTAAAATCCAATAAACTGTTTTGTATTTCATTTCATTTAGGCTCTTTGATCTAACCACGAGACAGTGTAAGATGTATCTGATATCACAGTTCATATTTCACAAATTATGACAGCAGATGGTCGAACTTATTGTATTGGATAGTTATGCACAAACTGAGCCTCCTGCATACGCTTTAAATATCATTTCAGATTTATTGTGATATAATTAACAGACAACATCATAATTTTATTTGAAGCGTTAAACCATACACAACGTACACATATCAAGTTAATGTAAAGCTGTAAAGAAAATGAGATTAACGTAAAATAACTCAAAACTATTAGATTCTGAGAGAAAGGTGTTAGAATATGTTTGGCTTAAAATTACGAGCTCTTTTCGGAAATGGTTGGTTTCACTAGGCTTTCTGTCTGTAGAGAAAATGTTCGCATCGATACCTTTTGATTTATACGTTGGCCAAGTCAAATTTGCATTGCAGCAAGGTTCAAGATTTTAGCTCTAGCTCTTTCAAACTTATTTGAAAGAAAAGTTACTTGAAACGCTATCCATCTAAGGCCTCTTAACAAGGCCCGCGTATTGCATATTACAGTACGATATTGCTTTAGATGTGAAGTAAAATTTTCAGTTGAAAGAGTTTAAATAGATAGAGAGATAAATGTTCCACGCACAAATACATCTGCGATTGTCTGGAACGAGATTCGGAAGCCAAAGTGCAAGTAAGTATACTGCAACCCTAAGACATATATATTCTCATAGTGAAGATTTCTTTGAAAAATTTGACGATGCTGCAACATCCGTTGCAAAGCAACGTCGGTAGCGTGACTGCAGCTTAGTTTGTAATTTGATTACAAAAGAATGTGTCAAAGCGGTTAACACCGTAGTACAGACATTGATGGCGTCCCGTTGACTTAGTGGTCAGAGTCCCAAAAGTGGTATACAGATAGCATTATGTGACAAAGGCATACACTTAATAAATGGTGTGTGAAAATATGATAATCAATTATTTTTAGGCACCATACTTGCTATGATAATGGTGATTGGCCTTGGTTATCGTTAACGCCTCGTGGAGCATTTTGACGGAGATTTCCATATCCACTTATGGCTCGCTGATGACTCCGCTCAGGCAACTTCTCTATCTCTCTATTCATTCTCTGTCATTTATATAGCGCCGGCACTAGATCTCGTCTGCCGTCTCGGCTGCCTATTATAAACCATTGTCAAAAATAATACTTGACCCGAGCGTTATGAAGTGACACTCTATGCGCTACAAAGTGACTCTCGTGCTGCACTAAATAGTCTAAAAATGTAGTCATAGTTGCTGTTAATGAATTCCGTTCCACTCAAGACGAGCGTTCATTTATGAAACACAGGGAAATCCATGAACATGTGAATGAAAAAACTATATGCGAAAATATGATGTGCCATTTAGGCGGAACACTTTATGAATTTTTCTGGTCTTGTAATTAAGGACTGAACAATGTTATGGAAAAAACTGACTGAAATGCGCTTTTAAAGTTAAAGAAGTTCGAAGTTAAAGAAATTAACTGCTTCCGGGCATCCACGTTCAGGCCGACTTCGGTGCTGCATACGTGCGTCTGACTTGTAAACTCATAGAATAGCTATTTTTTATATCTTTAGACAATGATATAGGCATACGGAGGTGCGTTGGAACATATTTGACATTTGAGCTTTATTGTGGAACACCTTATGAAAATAAATTCTCTGGTGATTCATAAAGTAATAGCCACTATTTACAAAACAGTCGGACACGGTTCCGCAGATTGACCCGTCCAACCTAAAAGTCGTACATAAATTAACTCTTTAGTAATGCCGACAACCATTATCGAGAATATTCGAAATTAATGCCTACACGTTGACTCTTTTCGAGGAATCGAATTCGAGGGCCGTGCTGGAATAGATTCAAAAGGGCAGAGCACAAACGTATGGAAGTCACTGAAATATATATTCTGCACATTGTGGCATCTGCTGTAGAATAGCTCGAGTGTAATTTAAGCGAGCGTTTTGACAAGAATATTCATTCTTTCGATAGGTACACGAGGACAGTCTTTATAATAGATTCTCAACTTTATATTTCTGTACGTCTGAGTAACGAAAAGTGACTAGAACAGGACAACGAGTCGTAGGTCGCCTGCTCTACTGAACGCTTATGGTAAGACAATTGAGGCTCGACCTATGTGCGAAAGACTCTTACTTCAAGTTTCAAATATTATTGTAGTTTTTCGGATGCACTGTTTCAACTCTTGCAAGAACACAGTAAGCAATAATATTGGGCAGAAGCAACTGTATGGTTAAATATCTTATATCATTTTGTCTAAAAAATTGGTTTTAAGCCAAAGTAGCATCCAAGAATTTAAGCTGTATGACTAGCTGAAAGCGTTGCTATCTCTACAATACAAATTATTTTCAAATATTAAAGTTAATTTATTGTATTTTCTTTAGTTTTCGAACAAGTTGGACTTTGACAATTATATTTTGTGCAGCAATATCAAAGAATACCTTTGATGATTATACTTGGAAACGCCTCGGTACAGACACCTCCATAAACGTGTATATTTTATTAACAACTTCTATAAAATAGATGGAGTCTTACTCAAGCAACATAAATGATTAAAAAGAGGGCTACGTGCTGGCCGAAAATCTGGCGATTGCCATAGTATGTCACACAGTATGCGCCGAAGTGGTGGTGATCTCGTTTGAGCCCCATGTGTATTTATATTTAGTAGCTTACTTAGCCTCAAAATGATTTGCTTACATGATATAAAAAGGTAAAGATAATTTTGAAATTCATGAAACGTTGTTCTTGAAATTGTTGTTAGAAAGTCTACGTGTTAGCAATTATTTTGGTATACACTTAGTGTCGATTATATTATCGTTCATATCCATATATTCAAATCAATTTTCAAGATGATATAAAAGCAAGTGTATATGAAATATTCAATTAGTTAACCGAATTTGTGTTACGATACCGCTCATATAACCGAGAATGTGTTAAGTGTATGTGTGTATTTTACAATATAAATTACAATTTTAATTACCGTGCCTTTGATGGATTTGTATACACAAAATAATTACGCGTTTCGTTGTGAGCATTTAAAGTTTTTTATCGGTTTCGCCGTCGATTAGGACTGAGTTAAAAATTTAATATATTGATCATAGTAAAGGTAAATAGTGTATGCTTATAAGTACACTTTGAAGCCGTATTTACTTGCATAACAAAGGTTTCCACTCAATTAAATCTTTTAAAACTATTCTATAAGTACATTTTATAGTTTGTCTTTTTGATGAAGTCGGTCCACGGTAGTTTCGATATTCAATAGAGCTTCGCCATATCAGATGCAAGCTTCAAACAAGCAATAATCGTCTCAGTCGTCTTATGAGGTCCCTAAGGTAAAAATAACCAGATGCAATTTCTTGACCACTCAGCAGCTGCAGGCCATATAAGTACCAGACCCTCACAAGTGGTAGCTCCGAATGTCTGCGCTGTAACGACGTGACTCCTTGAAACGAAACTACTCATCGCCATGCAGATGAAGCGCAGAGAAGCGCGCTGTCCCGTTTGCAGGCTCGTTGCGGGGTTCCACCCTAAACTAAACCACGGAACAGAAAGTGGTTAACTCATCAACCGAAATTGAAGTAGAAACCAACACCAAACGCGCTGTTGCGAAAGTCCGCGCCTTGTTAGTAGGCGACACACGATCTCCTTGCGGAGTTTTGTACAATTCTCAATACAAGCGCACAGCATTATCACTAAAGGCATTCCCAGCTTCCATATGCTGTTCAAACTTGAGTAAAAACAATTTCGTCCGTAAACTGTTGTCATCAGGATCTCAACGTATTTCTAAGAGAAATTATATCTTTCCTTATTATCTCTCCTCCTTCCGTTATTTCTGTCTCTCGTATATGCGTTGGAGTAACCTATCGGAAGTGCATGATATACGTAATGCCAATTTTTAAGCAAAAGCATGTAATAGATGTCAAACAAAACTTTTGAAGCCATTTTTTGAGAACGATGTTTTCTATTTTTATTACGTTATATAATGGATATTTTATAATTACTAGGTAGTCCTCTTCCTTATAAGAAAGCTCTAGGGTTTCATATACCTGGACGCTATAAAAAGCGCCTGATGAAGAAACCGTCTGATTATTATTTGCACTATTTTATGTTTTTAGGCCTATTATAAGCAGTTCAGAGTGTATGAATGCGGCAAACGCATACGTTACGGCGACTACAGAAATAATTCTATATGCTTCGTAGCACGTATCGTTCAAATCGTAAGCGATCTCAAAGTGTACTTGACATACTATACCAGTATTAGTGCTCCGTTAGCAAAATAATTAGGTTGAAGAGGAAAATGCGAGTGAAACTGGCAGCGAATGCCTAATGACGATACAACAAATGGTGCCGAATACCACTTAACAATTTTTACTTTGTCGTAGACAAGTCTATCAGCTTCATATATCTTCCAAACTCTCCAGTGAGCTCTCGTTGTCACTTTTTTTGTTGACAGAAGACGGAGTGTACCAAACGGTCTCTAGCTAATTTAGTAAAACGTGTTTATGTACGTAACAGTATGATTGTTGTGCTTGAGGCCGAGCGTAGACAAGCTTGAGACTTGCCCACCCCGAATTCCTAATATATGTTCTGAGAGGGTCAGCCCGCTCGGGACGCTGAAAATGTACGGTATATTAACGATTGTATATTAGCCTATTTGTCGCAACCTAGCCCTGCTAAGCGTCAAGATCTTTACTAGAACCCTTTGTGCATTTATGGTTCTTAAAACAATGCGATAGCAGATCTTACACTAAAAAAGGAAGGTGCACGGTTCACAAATGTTTCAAGTGTTCTGTTAGATAGGACAAACGCAAATTATTTCTCCTCGTACTTTAGAGTCGCTTTGGGGGCTAGTGCTTTTTGAGCACGACAATTCTCGAAGTTAAAGTGAATCACATTCTAACAGGTTCGGGTAACTCATGAGCCAAATGCTCGATATGTTAAATGAATCATACGGAGAAATTAACGTGTGTATGTAATATTGCCTTCCTACTGCTAGCAGGCACCCAGTGGGCGTGTCTGTCAACATGGCCGGGTTCATCTTCATGATTTCATACTCAAAGCTAGCATATCTATGTGTCGCGTCCTCGGCTGTATTTGTAGATAGTGCATTTTCATTAGCCCGGAAATGGTATAAAACTCCACATGGGCTGTTGTTCTTCCCTATTTATCCTGGCCATAGTGAACATTTTTTACAAAATGAAATTTCCTATCTAAGCATACACGAATGAGAAATGAAGGTGCAGATGGAATTTGGCTGCACCGATACATGTACAGTTGTACATATATGTGCATAGGTTTAGCTCATTCCTCCAATACAAATGTTAAAGGGCCATCTTCAATTCAGCCAGCGGCCAGGGGCGCTTGTCTCTCGTCTACTTCTTTCCAGTCTCTGCATATGCCCCTTTTTTGCATGACCCACCGGTCGTTTCTTTCCAACCAGGCGGGCTACAATTGGCGCAGGGCAAATGTGGGTCCATTCGTTCTAGGCACAAGGAGACTAAACTGCTTTCGCGGCTCGCTTGCCGGTTTCTCGTTTTGCCGTTTTTTCTACTCAATCGTTTCACTCGCAGTGCATATCGCTCGTTACGGATGAATGGCTGGCGGTGTAAGCGTTGGGAATCCCTCTGATGGGAGTTTCTCGATAGCTACTCGAGCCCTCTGGGCGCATAAGCTATTCAAGACGCGCCGTGGATGCGCAAGACGCAAGCGCCGTCTCGCCGAAGCCTTCGGAAGTTTCAGAGATCTGTCAGGCGCAGCAGAAGCTAGCTCTTTCAGCTGTCACTCTTTATGTTAGCCCAAGAAAAGTGGGCATCAGCTGTCAGTTGCGGGAAAAACTAGTCAACGCAGTTTCATTATGTATTAGGAAGAAATTGGAAAGTCAGAGATTGCAAATAATAATCGGAATCATCAGTTGACGCTCGATAAATCAGCCAAGTTATTCGTTTTTGTCCGTGTCATTCTATTTACGTCAGACAAGCAAGTGTCAGATTTACAATCAACTACTTAGCCATCCAGGCTACCGGTGCGAAAAACCAATTGCGGACAACTAGATAACTATAGCAGCTCATTTCTTGCTACAGTATTTTGGGGTGATGACCCTTGGCTGCATAGTAGTAGGATATTGACTACGGGCCACATAATATACATAGTATTAGGTTAATATTATATCCTGGCTCTTCATACAATCCCGTCACACCGTTCAACAAGTCGTGCGCGATATGTGGGAATATTCCTAAAGCTTACTTGCATTATCACCACATCGCATAGTAATCGACCACAGAAACAAATCCACAGATGGTACCAATAATGTCCACCGACCAGCGCTCAGGTAGTCAACCAGGATTATCCATGACAGCTGCATTTTTCTCGAATGGAAAAGGTCTTATTATACTACCCTAATCCACGTCTCAATATACACCCTACCGCATTGGCCAAATCCACTGCCTACCAAATTCAACTTGTCAACTAACTATTTATTGCCTTAGCGGTCCCCTATGATATAATTGTTTCGTTGTTGCCAGATAGATAACCAGCTAGGGAGACTCACAGATAAGCCGCAACGCCACCGCCATCTTGCCAATATTGATAACATCACATATGAACCTATCTTCGGTCCTGTCGGATTAGTTTGCTTTAGCGGCAGTGAAATATAATGGACGTAGATCTCACAGGCATTTCCATCAGTCGAAAACTGTTGAGATCCGAGGGCGTGCTAATATATTCCAAATAAAATGGAAGCTATCGTCTTACCGGTTACCCATCCTAAGGGTGGGGGGACACAGGGTTTTAGTGTGTTTGTAAGTGAATGGTTACAGTGACGTGTTAGCGCTCTCAGCATTATCTCAAATCCCCAAGAAGAAAAAATATACAAAAGGGAGCATACAATTGAAACGTATGGACCAAATAGCGATATCATTTGTGCGGCCACAAATTGACGTTTTTAAACGAGTATTAGCTGTTTAATCGGGGTACTGCTGGGCTACAATTGATTGAGGATCCTGGGAATTGTGTGAATAAAGATAATACATTTTTCTATCTAAACCGGTATTTGCAGAATGGACATGAGCACAAATATGCAGGCGGCCGGCTTAGGTCATCCTATTTTTAATAGCCCCTAGGCGGCCTTTGTGCTGAGATCAATTACATAGTTCATTGAAATGAATGCTGTTTTTGCATTTTAAACAATACAAAACGCCACCCAGTGACTTTTAAACATGTCAATGGCTAAATGCTCAAACGTTATTAAACTTTCTTAAATTAATATTCTGATATGAATTTATGACGCATTTGCTAAAAAACACCTTGAAAATATGTTAAGTGTTCGTCACCTGTACCGAAAAATCAGCAGTTTAGCGCATTAATCAACTGCCTCAATTAATTCCTGAGAGAATCGAACTGATGGACCCCAAGTTCAAAGAGTCAGCACCATCAATACACCACCCTGTTGAACAACAAGAAAGTGATAACTTAATCTATAAACATGTGTTTTCATTATTTGCCTATTACCTACTATCTATTTCGTAATATCTGCCTAAGCTAGGGTAATCTTTTTAACATCTGACAAACGTTTCTTGTGTAAGTCACTCATTTTTACGAGCAAGTATTTATTCCAAATAAGTTTAACTTGCAAATTTGCTGTTTCAAGTAGAACATTGATATAATAGGAATTCATTCGCGTTAAGAATTTCAAGTGCTACCCATTGAATATGCTGATTTGTAGGACAGTAGACCAAGACTTTTAGTGTCCATGGACAAGTACAATGGAGTTACGCGGAAGCGAAGTTACTAGTGAAGGGAAAGAGCTAACGAGAATAAGTTATGCTCGGATTTATAACAGGATTATCGAACTGCGTAACTGACGTTTAGGGCCCATAGATACAAGCAAGAAAGTAAGCAGCACTAAGGATTTCGTGAAAGTTTGTGACGCTTATAGAATACATTCTTGTTCCTAAATTTGTAGCGGAGAGGATTGGAGAGCTTCAGCTCTGCCAACAAATAGTACAAACTACCAATGCGAAAACTATCGAGCGAAAATAACTAGTACCAATTGGGAGGGCCAACGTATGAGCCCTTTCGCAGGGGCTACTAGACTAGATAGGTGTTGTTTAATTTATTTGCTTACCCTTTACCCC
This sequence comes from Tropilaelaps mercedesae, assembly GCA_002081605.1. NCBI lineage: Eukaryota > Metazoa > Arthropoda > Arachnida > Mesostigmata > Laelapidae > Tropilaelaps > Tropilaelaps mercedesae. The sequence continues at coordinate 12,373 of MNPL01001550.1, forward strand.
TTTTCAATGTTTCACATAATCGTAGACTCGGTTTAAGTTCATGCGCCATATGCTCCAAATAGTGTGTAAGATTATGTGCAAGAGATACATTCACGGTATCATGCACTGCCGACAAAGATCATTATGTGGTGCGCAGATTAATAAGGAATTTATTGGAGGTCTCTTCGTACCGGCTTGTACTTCTCGAACCATTGTTGAAGAAACATCTACATGTACCACTAGTATACAAAGACCTCGAAAATCTCGCTCAATTAAATCACTTTTATACATTATTTTGCTGTTCGGATTCCCACTTACCGTTAAAGTATAACTTGTCTACTTTTTTCGGTAACGTATCGAGCTATTATTCGCCAGGGTTTTTATTATTTAAAACTAGATGTGCTAGACTTTCAGGGTAGTTTTTGCTACTTTGCAGGCGCCGTTCATAAAATATTCCATAACATGTAAAATACTTGTCCTGGACCAATTTTTAATGTATTACCTGTAAATATACGTGCAAATTAGAGTGTAATTCTAGAGGACTAAACAGCAATTAGCACCTCTACCATTCTACATATTTAAATTTTACTGATACGAGTTTATCAGTATCGTAGTTTTACTAAATTTGATTGTATTAGGTCTTAGCTACTATGTTCTAGATGAATGATACCTCATTGGCGAAATATTGTTTATCACTGATGTCACGAATATGGGTTTCTTGCGATCGACAAATAACAAACCTGGGCACATCAGTTCCGATTTGCTTGATACCTGGCGTGATGTCCTATTTTCTCCAATTTATTGGTTTCGGTGATACGATAACCTGATGGAACCTTATATCCAGTTCCGAATTATACTGGAACTGGAACTAGGTTGGGTACTAGATGATTTTGTATAGTTAATCACGACGCAACATGCAGCATATATTACACCCTTCTGTTAATTCTCGGTAAAAAAAATAACACAAAACTAGAGCTTTTGGCATGACGCAAAGCGCTGTTATTGCTCTTAGATCTCGAACAAATTTGAGCTTACTGGCGATTGCTCAGTGAGAATATTCGGCGTTCTAACCATGCAAATTGTTACGACATAGGAACTTTTGTAATAACTTAGGTTACCAAGTCTGAGGAAATATTTGATTCATTGGATACCATTGCAGTGTGTGGGCCTCATGTTCCCCATGCACACTTACGCATGCCTGACAATTATTGAAATAAACCATTAAGGAACAACCATGTAACGCACGATTCTAGAAGTTCTTCATCTTTTCTTTTTATATTACTTAAGCCTCATTTTACTAGACGCTAAACAACCGATGGCCGGTCGTCTCTTGAAGTTCCCTGTTCTATGCTATGCCTCATCGTTTCTGCCACGTTTCTATGTCCTCCTTGACGCCGTCAGAATCCGGACTCTTGAAGCCTGTCTTTTTTTCATCTTATTTTTCTCCTTTTTACTCGCTTTCTCATTCTCTCCATTCGTTTTCCCATTTTCCGCAAGAAACGGGCTGACGGTTCATAGTAGCTAAGGCGAGCAGCAGTTACTGCTTACTCGAAATCCCCACTCCCTCGACGTTCATCGTTCTCGTCCCTGAAGATGATCGTTTCTCTTCTTCTTGTGCTCCAGTCTCGTTTTCCTTCCTTTTTTCCCCTACTTTCCTATCATCCTTCCATCCCTGCCACCAGCCCCCGCTTCCAGTTTCCTTTTTCTTGTCTCTAAAGTAGGAGCCGGTCTTTCGGCGCGCCTGTCTCTGACTGCCTGCCACGCCTCGTACAAAAATTAGAAAGCTCCTCATCCTCTTCCGATTTTCAAGCTTCCTCTCTTTTTTCTGTTTACCGCAGATGCCCAACTCGTCTGTGCGTGGTAGTTTTTGCTATGTTTTTCTCCGAATAGTGTTTCTTCGCTTCTAGTCGTTCTCTTCGTTTTTCTCCAGTTTTTCTTCTTAGTTTTTTTCATTGGGCAGGAGAGAATACATAACCGCCAAATGAGACAAACAACGGATTGTGTATGTATGTGGCAAATGGCACTAAAGTAGAACGGCAAGCAAACCCTTGCGTTAGTTCCCTTTTTGGCTAAGATTGGTCGCTCCATCCCAGCTCACGCTTCTCTTTTGCACTCTCCTTTAGACGTCCCGTTAAATTCCGTTTGCCCTTTACCTTACTGTTACTGGAGCAGATAAAAAAACTGCAGCGAATGCAAAAGGAAACGATGAACCTAGCAACGGACTTGGCACGGAAGACAAAAATGCGGGAAGAAACGCGAAAAAAGGGCATAAGACCAAACGAAAAGTACAGAGTGTAGAGCGTAGTCTATGTGTCTAACTATGTATGCGTGTGAGACAAGGAGAGAATGCATTTGAAACGAGCTTGTACTGCCATACGCCTCCAGACCTCTTCTCTTTTTTCTTGTTAGCTTTCACGGCATGTATCTACTTTTTCCGTTTGAGAAGGGAGGATGGGAGCTGAGAGAAAGCCAGAGGCGTGCCGAACTATTTCGTTTCGTTCTTTCATCGCTGCAAGGCTATAGGGAAGGATTCTTTTTTTCTAGAAGAGGAAGGGTGATTATACTCGCTTAAAAGCTTACTTCTAGCTCCAGACGAAACCGAAAGCAGAGTCAAGAATTTTGTCACAATTTCTCATATCAAAGGAGCAGGAAGGTTCTTATGGCACAATGGATGAACTATTCAAGGTAGATTTAGGTGGAACATGCGATATCTCGAGCTACCGGTGTATATATTTGTTTTTGAATCGCAGTTGTATTACAGAGAAAAATATAAGATGTTTCTTGACGTTGTCGGATAGTATTTTTACAAATGACATGCTCATAGCTGTTATAGTTAGGAAAAACGCAAAGCCCAATAAATTTTAGATATTTCGCTTTGTTTTAAATGTTCTTATTGGTTAATAGCTACCCAAAATAAAAACAACCAATTATCTCAAACGATAAAATTACATAGTGGACATTTTTGGCATTATATTGTTTACTGACTGTGAGGCGTTTTTGCCAGGTGTTTTCCAAATGAACCAAATCTAGAATATATGAGACAGTTCAGTGAAGTATTGCGGTTCACAAAGGTTTTCTTAGCAAAATTTATTATATAATAATTTTGACGCTTGTCGGAAAATGATCGTCCTGCCCGGGGCAGTCGTGGGACGTGTGACCTTGAAGTTGGCCAAAAAATCTAACCTATGTAAACTAAATGGATCATAATAAAATGCCTGTGCGAAATGGTAACAGGTTCTCTGTGGAGACGAATACGACACAAATAATAGTTTACACGCTAACACGTATACGACGTAAGGGGAAAACAAACACTCTAACGTCGGATATGTACATCCGCAAAGCGGCATGTATTGACGCTCGGTGCCGCAGACACACATGCATTTCTGACACGTTTAAAAAATAATGTTAGCGTCCGTCAAAACGTTTGCACCGATTGAAAATGCTCAGACTGCTAATAACGATTTTGTGTTATTGGCTGGTTGCTTTGTGTGTAACCTGAAAAGTCACCCAGTCATTAGGATTCCTGTAGTGAATAATTATTACCCTTTTTTCAGAATTAATCGGTGATTATCGCTATTTAAGTATACTCACATAATTCTTTCATCTTATTTGATTAAACATTTGATGATCGGTTATTTCAGTTCGGTCATACCATGCAGGTTGCTTGTCTATAATTTAGGGAATGTAACATATCATCATCGAATACAAACATACTTGTACCTTGCAATAACACGTTGTGCATAAGCATATTTTGTTATTGGTACAAGTGTTATTAATATTATTATTAGTACCATTACTGTATACTATAAGAGACTATCGCTTCTTTTTCGTTATCCATGGATTCAGCGACGACGGTTTCTCACCTGTTTTAGCCCTTAGCTTGTGCTCTGATCTATTGGAATCCAATGTCAGCAATGATGACTATTGGGCGGTACCTGAAATGTGGGAACTGACAAGGTTAACGTTATGGGAAGGCAATCTTCCGCTTTCGCCACTTACGACTTACGCTGAGTAAATCGGCAGAGGGACGTCCGATCACATGAAAGGCGAAAGACCGCCAATTCTGTGAAGCACACGGTAAGCATTGTAATGCAAATTTAGCCAAATATATTCTTGACCATTTCGTAAGTCTCAGGCCAATATGCGAAAATTTATTATAGGCGACGGATGTAAAAAGTGTTCCAGAAAAAGTCGCACATTGTGCAATTTACCATGAGCAAGAAGGGTAATGCCATTTTTGTTTTAGTTTTTAATTAAAGCAAATGCATATACGCTTACAAATGCACATATATCTTTCATAACAACATTCCCACATGAAATTACGGATATGATTCATTGTTCTAATTGATTTTTTCCACAATTGAAGCGAGATTGTCAGTTCGGTAAGATCTCAAAATGAATTCTTGGGCAGACTTGGGAATTCTATCGAATTTGCCTAACCTCAACACGACTCATGCAACGCTAGACAAACGGTTTAGCGCTTTGTTGCCTGTGAGACTCATTTCGTGCTTAAGATAAAAATATTCGGCAGTAGGGGAGCGAGATACAGAGTACCCAAGACTAGATCAACCTTGGCATGCAAAAAACGAGTAGATGAAATAAACAATTCTGGAGCGCCCACTGCAATAAGCCTGAACAAATTAATTTGTGTCCTGTGAATAGTAATCATAAAATTGCTGGAGCACCCTTAGGTGAAACGAGCTCTATTCAGTGTTTACTTGTAATTTAGAGCAGCCTATTATTCCGTTAGGTTAAAAATTCTGGGTCACGGATTAAATAGAATAAATGATGTATCCGCTTACTCCCGTAGGATCCAATTCAGTCGGATCAAATTTAGATACAAATACATACAGTTTCTGTTATAAGGGGAAAGGTGTACAGAATTAGCTGCACAATAAGTTTAATATCGCGGGAAACTGACGTGAAGACCATTGCTCCCTATAATAAGAATTCCGTCTTCGTAGCAGTGACAGGTTAAATGAACGGGCATTTTGTTGAAATTTGCTTCTTATTTCGATAAAGCCCAGAATTTCAAATTTCGGTATCGCATTTGTTTAAGAATAAAAGTTTCTAAGCATATTGAACCAAACAACGAACCCAGCGATTTAGACAGCTGATTCGGAAACTTTTTCTAAGGCTTGCTTTTATCTTAATAGACACGTAAGTAAACAAAAGCATCTAGGGTATCGAAAATTCTCACGTGATTAACGAACAGTCCTTACATCCACCAACGTAGCAGTCCGATGGTTGCGGAGACGACTAAGCACCTGACTGCAAACCTGGTAGTTGCCATAGTATAAGTATTGTGGTGATCTCGCTGGCGTCACATACTTTTTTGTACATAATATGTATAGTTGAGGTTGCTCGAAGTAGTATAAAAAGTCGTTCTAATCCTAGAATAAGAAAAGTCCCTAAGGAGTTAAGTTTTTAGAACAATCGTCTACAGTTTCTATAGTTTCTACAGTTTCTGTACGGCCCCTCTACTAGCATAATTCTATATATATATATATATATATATATATATACGACAATATAATCTATACCGAGTGAAATATTTCTATGTACTTGCTGTAGGGCTTTGCATTCATCGTATTAGCGGTATGGAGCAGTGTTGACTATAGGAAGACTTCAATACAAGTCAATACAAGAAGGTCAACTCCTATCCTACAACGTCCCCTTTGGCGTCTTTTAGCAAGATCCCCTTGAGACGAAAGCATACGCAGCTTGCTAACCCAATCAGGATAACCATCCATAAAAAAGCAAACCTGAAGATTATTAGTGTACTCGTTCACCTCCTCTAAGGAAATTCCTACGGCAATGCTGATCTGTCTGTGAACAGGTTTAAAAAGTACTCTGTCACCACGGCAGATATCATCACGGCTTCTTCGGGCCATTCGTTTGCATATAGTAACTTCAGAACCTCGAAACCCAAGCGGCTTTCCATCTCAACGTCGATTACTGAATAAACAGACATTATACGATTCGGTAAAAAAACAACTATTTTTCAATCGAATGAACTCAACATCTAATTAGTTCATCGTATGTTTGCAAATATAGCGGCGCAGCAAAAAACGTACGACTAGGCTAGTCGAATGCAATAGACGAATGCAGGCGCTACCAAATTAACATATAGCTCGATATGTATACGGTTGGGACTAATTACTTTATCTGTCCTTTCCTTTTGTTACGATGCTTGCCTAATTGCACGCCTAGACTTCCTTAACAAGGCTTATGTGTACTATGTAGCGCGAGTTTAAAGGTATGCTACAAAATGAAAGTATTTCAAGGATTATAGGAGTCACACAACGATCGGTCGCAAAGGTTTTGCAATTGGGGGCAGGTGGGGGGTACCTGCACCAGTCGCTTGTCTCGCACTTCTATAGGAAGCAGAACAAGCGAATGCGCGAGCTATATATTACAATGGGGCTTGAACCAAGTGCGGTGGCACCATTCTAGCAGAGAAGAAATCATGCGTATTCCAGCAACTAGACTTACAAAAACGAGGCAACTAGACTCTTTGCTATACATGGCTACCACCGAAGAAAACGGAAGCAACTCAATTAGCCTTGAACATATGTAGCGTGGCGGTAATATATTGCTCATTGCAATAACCTAAATATCTCGATTAGAATCTCAAAGCGGAAAGAAGCTTTTCCACCCATTTTATCCGGCCTTTGGTGTTGGTAATTGGCAAATCAATTTTAAAGGTCAATCCGTTTGCGCTAAGATAGATTAAAGCGATTATCTGCGAACTTTGGCGAAAGTACAATATTTAATGTAACACATAAATATTACGTCAAAAACAAAATCGGCTAAATATAGGTCACATAAATATAAATTAACTTACAAAAAAGAGCAATTTCTTGAAGAAAATATGTATGTACTTCATTTATACGCTAAGGCGAACTAATGAATCGCAACAGGAGCATCAGTAGTTAAAATCAAGCCTCCGCATTAAGGACTTACTCAGAAAACTTTAAAAATGCGATATAATGATTGCAATAAGAACAATGCAAAGTTCGTGTATTTTAGACTTTTAAAGCACCTACGGTCCGCGTCAGAATTTTTAAATACGATAACGCACTAGCAGGTGATAAAAAAGACCTTCTTTAATTCTCAGCCGAGACATAATGTTCTGATATTGTGTTGTTTACACTACCCTTTTACTTGCCTTCCTATTCGCAGAACAATAGTGTTCTATATCTTTAGAAAGAAATTTAGTTAGCTCGCTCCCTTTTACCTACGTATGTTGACGGAGTTCATACTTGATTTAATATCCCGCACAATCCAGCTAGCACCAAACTAACGTTAACGGTATTGCAGGAATCAACAAAACACTGCATCTCTCGTGACTACTTCCATAATTGGGACCGAAAAGTCCTCCTCTTTTTCGAGGATTTTCAAGTTACCTAAAGTGCAATAAAGGCCGCAGTGGGTAGCGTTTCAGGAAGTTACCTTTGATGGTTCCATATGGTAAAGCAATACAAATATTGGTCTGCCAATCAATTTCCCTATTTTTCCGTGTAACAGAATACATGACCTTTGTGGATAACATGCAGGTCGTATTTTTCGATCACCAAAGGAGTATTTGGCAAAGCATCGTTTCGTGATTTGTAGCACTGAATGTAAAAGCTAGAGTTTGTGTGAGTTTAATCTAACATGGATCAATTCACGTAGAAAGATTCGAACACTCTAAAAAACTATGTTTGGTTTCTATGAGAAAGGCGGTATATCTCCACTAGCATTCGACCTCGTGTCTGGATAGGCATAATATTTTTCTGGGTAAGAGGTATTGGGTGGATTATTGAAAAATTCAACGCACAACATAGAATGAAAATAAACTTATGTGTTGCAGATAGGAATGAACACGTGACCTTAATATAAGAAATACGCCTACTATAAAGCACATGCTTCGAATATAGTTGTGTCACTTTCATAATTCCTAAAAAGGTTATGGATTAAAAAAATATTATCTGGAAAAAATATTCGGTTTCTATCATGTGCTTGAGCCATTTTCCCGACCGTGAATGTTTGATTGATTTAAAAAACAAGCCCTGAAACATTTTATCAATAAAGGGTATTTATTGTTGTTGAGGATCTCTATATGAGCTTGAGGGCATTTTGCGCTAGTCTGTACCAGCTTATAAAGTATCGTATATCACTATGAATCAAGTAAACTGAATTTATTCATCGATTTCGACCGTCGTAGACGGACTTGGTAATTCAAGGGTTGATTTAATATATACTAAATGTAGTCAAGCTGGATATTTATGAAATTTTTTTGCAATGGCTAATAGCAACTGACTGGTAAAGGGTTGACGACTAGTTCTTCTAGTATGGTGAGATAGGTATTAACGAAAACAAAAGTTTTACAAGCTATCCGGTATTACGAGAACGGTATAATACTTGTGCGCAAACATTGGCCGGACGTTATGTCATTTTTATTTGTGCAAATTCTGATTCATCGTACGCCCAGTGGATCACTAGGACTGAGAACCTTTTCTATGCTATATTTCTTCACGGGCTACTTTTTTTATTTTTTGCGAAGGAGAGACTCTCATGAGCACCCAGCTTCACAACAGAGTATTCGGCGGATAATGTGAGACTCCCGCTGGTCGGCCTCACTCAGTAAAACTCATGCGGCCTAAAGTACATCACGCTGGAGGAACCGTTTTTCAACATTACTTCTGCGTCGGGCTGCTATATTACAGTTGCCTTGTACCTCAACGCATAGCAGCCTTTATGCCAACCTCTTTCAAATTCCTGATTCGCGGCAAACCCTAAGGTTTTTTGCTGGATATCAGCGAATAAATCCTTAGGCCTCTAAGTATAGAAATTCGAACCTTGGCCAGTTCTTCCCATATGTGTGTGCCACTCAACCAGATGAATCTTTTTACTTGTTTGGCCGAGCCATCTCAAAATGAGATCGGATACTGTGCGTTCATACGCATGCTCTCGTGTCTACAGGACTATAGGCGGACACTAGGTGCTGGCTCCTGGCTATCGGCTATAGAGTAGTTTTAGTTTCAAGAACGGACTGGGCTCAAAATAATATTTTTTTCTGTACCAAAGGAGAAGCAAGCTGTGATGTCCTGCTTTCCAAATGAGGTCGAGTCGATAACACGAAGGCTGGGCGGAAGTGTATAGCCTTGGTCGCTTTCATTTTCCTCCCCTGTCTAGGAGCTATTCTATTGGTGACTCCTAAATCACAAGTACAGGCTAGGACTTTCCTGTGAGTAAGAATTCCAGAGGAAATTGGCCCACTCCTCGGACAAGTTGGGCTGGGTAGTTCCGCCGGCCAGAACAAATATGTTGGTATGCGTGGCTATAGAGGCGAATAAAGCAAAAAGGCAATACAAATCTGTCCTTTTTCCTACATAACACTGATTTGGTATGCAGCATCTATTGGTAACTTAGTGGCAAGGGAGCAAACTCCATTCAATATATTGAAACCCTACCTCGTGCCTCTCACCTATACAAGCAATATTTAGGGCTCAATAGGTTGCCTTGATGAACAACATTGGCCAATCAATGCTCGTCTGCGCTGTGAAAAATACCGTAAGATGCAAGCGTTTGCTTAGTATTAATGCTAAGTATAGAGAAACTAAACGAATTGTTTCATAAAAGAATCTGCTTATTGTGCAAGCTCCCGTTGCTGAAACGATCGGTTTTATAAGCGTTAACAATTGATTATCTGCTTTTGTAACGAGGTGTATTTCGAAGTAAGTTTGATACATGAGGCAAATACCAAAGATTATTTTGTCTCACTAACTGCTTCGTCATAATTTATGTAAGAATTTACATTATACGAATTTGTAATAAAAAAGCCTGCATATAAGGAACAATATGTTTTAGGGAGCCGGTTTTCTTCTATAACAGGCCTCGAAGCCGTTAGCGGAATGAACTGAGAGCAGCGCTGCTTTCACGAACACGAAGGTTGGCTCATACCTGTAATCGATAATCCATTTCTCGAGTACAAGATAGGTTGTATTTGTTTGGGTCCAATATTTGACTATGCATCTATAAACGAGATTTGGAATTTAAGGCTACTTTGCTTGAACACCCTTAACAGCTATCTAATGCTGTGGTATCGGTATGAATCATTCACCGTAACGCGTCTAGATCCTTCTTCAGTTTTATTTTGTACTAGCAGTTTTTGTTTTGAACAAATTATTGCTAGATAGTGGCAAACTACTAACCTGCCAGCTCATTTTCAAAAGCTTCTTCTATGTTCTTTCCATCGTGGCGCGAGTACATATAGCACCGAATGCACCTTAGTCATTCGCTCCCTCCGTTGTCGGATGAATTCCAGACAGGCGGGCATCTTTCGTAGTTTTAACGGACGTTGCAGATGTTCAACAAAAAACTATTTCTCTACTAATATATAGACTCAATTATTTCTTAAAAGGTTAATTGGATACTGTAGGAAATCATTGAAAAAAGCTTAATGATAAATAGACGAATAATATCTTTCAAGGAGGAGTGGCAGCTTTTTCATCCCGCCAGTTTTTTTACGTAAAGAGCCCTTTTCGGCAAACAATGTCCAGAACTGTAACAAAGCCAAACCGAGATAGCAGAGATGTCTCCCATATTCAACAAATCGACGATCAATGCAACAAGTCGAACTCGACGGCTTGGTGCATTCTTGTGCGCTTTGCGACCCGAAAAGACACGTAGGTGCACGCGTTCGGTCCCTGCCGGCGCACATTTACATTTATGGGGTCCGTCTTACGAAGTAATGCAAAAAGTGCTACTGTGGACATGGCCAGCCCTAAAAAATATCTTTTTTAAATGCAATAACATTAATTGAAGCGTGTCATTTGATGCCTGTAATTTTGCTCAGATTCATTTACGGACCGACGTCAGCTATGTTGAAACAAATGGATAAAAGTCGTTGTCTCTTGAATTCTAGAGCTCCTCGTACCATAAATGGCAAGATCGTTGTCATAGAGAACAATATTTGCGAGCAGAGGCCCACATTGTATTACCAGCCAATTGAGCTCTTTTAGTTTCCGTACAGTGTTGGTGTGATTGAGTTTTATTAAAAAAAATATTTTCGGTTTTATATGTGCTTCTCTGTGTTATATAATAATAATAATATTAAATAATAATAATAATAATCTCATTATTATCATTATCATATTTTTTATTATCATTACAACCGTTACATAACAATTTTTGCGTGTAGGTTAAGTTTTCGTTGGAGAATTCATTAAAAGTTTTGAAAGAAAATTGAAAAATAAATTGTCCAAAAAATTAAATTGTAAAATTTGACGGTATTAGCGCTTGAACAACGATTGATTATATGTGGAATTGCTTGCCGACAGGTCTGTCCTATACGTTGCAGGTACTATTATTCGTCTGTGAACTGATTTCCGTCAACTTAAGCTTGCACTTTATAAATTCTTTTAACCCATTTTAATTAAATACTTCGGCAGAGAGAAAGCTATATTGGCACTTAATGTGTTTATTAAATTACTAAAGAACACGATGCAGGAGTTGCAGGCTTAATGATGAACGATACTAACACGCATATTAATTTACGCGCGAAGCAAATATAATTACAAATATGCTTAAGCCATGTTCAAGCATTGGTGTGTGACACAAACTCAAATGATAAACAACCGACTGCGCTATTGAATGAGCAGTATGAAATTAATTTGATAACTGGAACGTGTGAGATACACAATGATGAACAGCTGTTATACATATCACGTAGTAGACACTAACAAAGGTTTAGATGATTGTAAAGTACCGTTTTATTTTTACCATTTTTATTGGATTCATTTAAGCTCACGAAATCATCCACATTACCTTCTCTGTAAAGGGTGAGCATGTTTTAGAAGTGCATTGCTTTCTTAAATACTGTATTATATTGTAAAAAAAGTTATTTGGACAAATTTTTTGGGTCTCTACGAAAGAAGAGTAGAGGAAACTCATTGACATCAAACAATGGGTGTCAATGTTGCTTGATTTCTAAAAGCCATTGAACGAAATGTAAGCCGATGATTATCCTTGATGAGGCGGATGTTGTTTTCATTGTTGTCCAAAGCAATAATGATAGAAAGCTTGCATTACTTAAGTTTCGTAGGTTAGCATAGCTTTAAATATTGATAACATTATTAAAAAGCTGACTTCTTGGATTTTTAACTCACGGAAGCGAGACAGAAGTGTGGAATATTCCACTTTTTATCATTTGTTCTGCATATATACACCTGAATAAGAGACGTACGTTTATCGTGTCGAACATCCAAACGATTATAAATGTCTAACGTGCAACGCAGAACAACAAGTAAAAGTGACAAAGCAAACAAATACGGCTTTTAAAAAATACATACATATGTACATTTTAATTCATTGAATCATTTTAGAGATATATCTTATGCAAAACGCTGCTAAGTAGGAAATATGATAAAAAAATTTCCCCGATGCGGGTTTCACAGTTATCGGGTGCTTCATTTCAGAACCATTTTTTTGTGACATGAGCTTACCATGTAAAGTACTCTCATTCTGTCAGCAAATAATGTGGATATATGGTAATATATGAGAAATATTGTCTCGCCTTCCAGAATCATGCAGCCTCTCCAAGATATTTGTGAAAACCTGAAGCGAATTAAATTTCGAGAAGGCGCTATAATGATTTGCATGGTCACGTGTTTAGTGCTCACAAAAGCCTTAACAGCTTTTTGTTGAGGTTAAACGTGCTTAAACAAAGTATCATCCACCTTACGTGCTATACTGTCTGAGAAGGGTTGGGAACCTTGAAAGTGCTCTGTAGAGCTTATTTTCTCGTCTAGTAATACCTGCTAGTAACGCTTTTTATCCTAAACTTGTTTTAAGCAATCCTCTAGAGTGATTAAGCAATAAATTCTCAAGGACGACACCCGCTTTCCCATAAAGGATACATTCGGGTGCCTCTGTCGCGAGGAACTTAACAAATTAAATGTCACAACGTGATGGTCTCATCACTTTTCGGCCAGCGACCTTATGCTGAATTCCTGACGCTACAGAGAATTTTAATGGAAAATTCTCCCCTCGCTGGATCCGGATGGCAGCCGTCTAAGCTATTAAATTTGCTGAAGACAGTCCGAAATACTAACACTTTTCCTATATGTTTGTCGAACACCGATAAGGATGTATGCAAGCTTACAGCAAAATATAATTCGAAGTTCATATGTCGTTTTGAACACTTAAAACGCCAGCGTTGTGTTTTATCTAGAAAGAGACCACAAGTGATATCACGGACAACCAGTTCAAACAAATAAGCACAAAAGCTAAATTCACCGAACGATAAGCTGAGGAAAGCTTTAAAACTATCGTTGAGCTCAATGCTCACTATCGGTTCTATTAAATCAAATGAAACTAGACTGGTACTCGAAAGCTTATCGCCCAGAATGAAAGGCTTTTCTCGACAAGCGGTATTACAATTTTAGACTACCTCTTTGGCCGAGGTAAGAGCAGGTGCTGCACACAAATTTTATGCCTGGAATTTGAGAAGTATATATTCGTATCGGTGAGTATGAGTTGTTATTGTTAAATAGCTTTATATGCAAAAGAAGGAGCTAATGAAAGGAAATTTTATCGACCACTAATATGATCGATAGATATTTTATATAATGGCCGAATATCACTCACACAACTTTAATTGCAAGTTCCTTTGAATAAATCGACAAGGGGTTTTGAAATATTTCGTTGATCTTGAGTATTGCATATTGATGTTTGATGGAGTATTGTAGCAATTGCCCCTGTTGCTTCAGATTGATCCAGACAGAAAACGCTGGCTCTCTGTTTCCTACAAAGTATAGGGACCTACCAACCGATTTAATTTAGTGACCTGAAACGGAAATATGCTGTGTAATTGTAAACCGATACCAAGACAATTATTGCATAGCAAATCTTAACACCCTTCGTTCAACTTTATAATAGAGCACTTATACAAACAAGTACTGAATCTTGAGCGATACATATGTAGCTGGCATGAATACAGACGCTGAATTAAGTTTTGAATTGAATTCGCATATTATCGTATAAGTCGTATCTCGTACCTGATAATTTACTGCGTTACTGAGGTACGTGCCCTTGACTAAATACAATAGAAATTCTAACTTTTGGTGCCATATTTGAAGTTCCTATCGATAAACTTTAGAATTATAGGAACCATTTGTATATCCATTCAAGTCACTGGGTAGCTTATAATTTGTTGCTAGAACGTATTTATAGAACGAAGAACGAAGACAAAAATTGGTAATGTAATAATGTATTAAATATATCCTAATCCACTTTCACATGTATTTATACAGCTAAATGCAATGATCGCAGAAAGGCACCGTGACGCAGCTGAAGGTGAAACGACATAATATAGTTGATAGTAACAAGCGATAAAATTATGTGAGAAGCGCAATATTCTGCCGCCCGCCACGGTATATAAATATGGCACACTGGCACAATGGAGACTGCCTAACGATACGCTCTATATGTCCCTAAGCTTTAGTGTTTGTATACTTGCTTTGAAACCAATAAAATAAATTTAAATAGTTCCAACGGGCTGCTTTTATCTTTTGTATAAGAGCTCAACTAATGCGTACTTTGAATAAAGATTTCTATGGCTGTTCTTATTCTTTCTTCTCTTAAACAAAAAGGTGTAAATAAAGCACACATCAATTATTCATTATGTTTTAGGAGTCACCAACACTATGCTATGTCAGCAAAAATTTGGTAAAATCAAACACTCTCAGTAAAAGAAAATATTCCTTCCAAAATTATGTCCACCTTCCTAGTTAAATCAACAAAAAGATACGATCACACATCGACCAAAAACATGTCCTCGTGAGCCATCTGCCCATACTAAGCAACACCGTCCAACCAAAATTGCGACACCTTAACAGTCACACGTAGCTGAAGAGAAATCGCTGCATACTTCACTAACTTCATATACTCAACTAGACAAAGACGCAGAGAGAAAAACAGACAACGTTTATTATAACCTGCTAAATAGTGCTGAAGAACCTCAAGTCGATTATGGTTTCGATAACTTGTTACCTCAGGCCATAAAAAAGAGAGGGAGGCATTGCCGGGATTTGTTCCGTCTACAAGTACATGCGCTTCCGCAAAAAACCATTGCAAGGCGGCGAACGCAAAAGAATTTTCAACAAAAGCGAAAGCCCATTGTGATACAGAAGCCCGGCGTTGGCCAAGACGGGTTTTTCGGGGAATCAATGTATCCCCTTCAAATTGAGAGAAAAATCAATTAAATAGCGAAATAGTCCGATAGCGAAATTGCCAATCCCATATTATTCTACCTTAAAAGATCAACCACTTAGAATCGCTATAATCCAATTTAGCTGTAAATTGGTATACGTCGGTTCGTAACAGGAAAGTATGTTGCCCACGTTGCCTTTAGTGCCTCTAATAAAAGGTTTAAGTAACCTCTTTTTCGTATTGTGCCGTAAATCTATGCTTTGAGCGAGCTGGGTCTACAGCTTTTGAGTGGCCAAAATGTGTCGTTTTCACTAAGTCGCCAAACCTCTTTGCAATATGAAAACATAAGCGCTACCGTGGATGTCAAATGTTGGGTGATGGCCGGCTCTAAAAATATTTTTTTAATATGTAACTTTAGGCTAGACTCTTAAAAAGTTTGACGTACAATTCAGAACGTCTTATAATAAAACAGTGAAACATTATGTCATAGAATGTGGCTACGGATTAGGTAGTTTTCATGATATGTGAATCCAGCTAACTCTCGGTAGGCATGCCTCCCGGTAGGTAATTACCTATCAAAGACGCCGAGCGCCTGTTATTGTTAAAGGATTTCAGTTCTGGATGATTTACTCTCGCCTTGGAGCAGTCCATACAATCATATATATTCCTATTGTTAATAAAAATGGCCTAGTTATGTACTATATCTACTAATTGAGTGGCAGTGGATTTTCTCCTTAGGAAAACCATATTGGTTTTTATTCAACAGGCCCTTTAATGGTAGAAAATTAAACAGGATTTACAGGTCGCTTGGAAGATGGGATGCAAGCGATTGAGCACTGCGCAATAGGTCTACGCAATAGAAGTACGAAAGAAGAAGTACAGAACAAGAAGCACAAACAAAAAGTACAAAACAAGATGTACAAAAGTTGTGCCTAAACGTTATGTAAAAACGCAACGTTTTCAAGAAAAATTAGGGATACATTTCTGTATTGAAACTGTACTTATTTGGCAGTTTTAGCAGTAATTGTTTTTTTAGGCATAATGAATGTCGGACATAACTGACAGATGACTCGAAAATATCTAAACCTGACTTGTATTGTTCTAACAGCATTTCTTAAAAACCCATATCTGGTTTATTTTGACGTGCAAATGCGCGATTAAAACAGCCCATTTCACGGCACCGTGATACCATTTTCTGTACTAAGAAATGGAATCCTACATTCCTTAAACAAACCTACCGCAACCACATCCAGCATTCTCTTATCCCAGGTTGGAAAATACTTCCGGTGTATCGAATGCTCTAAAAGACAGCGTAATGTGGAGAGAAATCCAATTTATTTTCCATCGACTACGAAACGATCAGCTTATTACCGCGAGCCGGAAAAACTCAGACGAACCCGACATCGTGCGAGTTTGCCACTTCGAATGTCAGCTGTGTTTGTATGGGTCATGTCGACTCGAATAAGTAGTAGGTAACATATGCAGGGCTAATAGTGCTGACGAAGGGTTTTGTCACAAACAAGAAGAAGAGAAGCACGCGAGCAGGTGCATACACACTGTGTTTTCTGTGATTGCTGGCGGGAGCAGCTCAGATTGTGCCTTATGATTTCAGAACAGCATGGCGGTGATCGTGTGGTGGTTGTGGAGCCTTGCAGAATTGTACGAGCTAGTGGCGGGTTATGCCACTCAAATTTATACAAAAAGAAGCTGTAGTAGCAACTGTTTTCAGAATTATGTAAATGTCTTTGGAAACACTTCCGAGTGATATAAGCACAAAGTGAGAAATAGTAGACGAGCCATGCACTGTTTCAGAGCAAAAGATGACGACAACAGGGGCACGCAGGACGAAAAGAAACTATATTGCATTACGCCAGTTGATAAAATTGTGTTCTGGGATCCGCCAGCTATCGATACATGTGGCAGCAGAGCACGCTCGAGCTACACAGTTGGGGCAACCGCTAAAGAGGCAATATGCACAGGATGTATAAGTTGAGAAAAATTAGCCGAACTCTCAAAATGTACAGGTGTTTATGCACTTTATTTAATATTAATTTTATTTAATATTTATTATTATTTAATATTTATTTAATATTAATACCTGTGCTGAAAATTTATGTGACGTGCATGATCATTTTAGTTCGAAAACCCGCAAAAATAACCAATAACACTATTAACCTCATGAAAAGATGGCATTCGGATCGACTAACAAAATAGTAAAAATTATTCGATATTGTTGAATGGCTTTTCAACTAGAGTTAAAAATATATATATATATATGTATATATATATATAT
>MNPL01001553.1:0-46392 GCA_002081605.1 Tropilaelaps mercedesae
ATATATATATATATATATATATATATATATATATATCACAAGCTAAGTGACTTGATGGTATAGTAACGGAATATGACTGCTATGCAGAATTTTTTGCTATAAGACGCAAAGTCGTTTTTTCGTAAAAGTGTTCAGTATATCCCGAGTATTTTTTAACTAAATTAAACGACCACAAAGCCTAGATAGACAAAGCCCACTTCATTACTAAACGCGAACTCAATCTTTCAATTAGATCCGCGTATCCATAGAGAAACTTATTGACGGATTGAAAGCTGTTGCACGGTAGAATCGTGCATTGAAGAATGACAAGGTGTTAACAAATTTTGCTGCGCATAAGATCTGAGCTTTTTTTGTAAACCCTTAAATAAACATCTTGGATACTGTGAGTCAACACCGAAGTATTTTTAAGCGATAACGCCTACGGTCTGCCCATAAATTAGTGAGACATCGCTCTTGAAAGAATCTTATAACTGGATAGTTAAATCCGGTTATTATAAGGTACGCAGTTCGTGGTTTAATTTATCAGGAATATACAGACTT
The DNA here is from genome assembly GCA_002081605.1 of Tropilaelaps mercedesae. NCBI lineage: Eukaryota > Metazoa > Arthropoda > Arachnida > Mesostigmata > Laelapidae > Tropilaelaps > Tropilaelaps mercedesae. The sequence continues at coordinate 541 of MNPL01001553.1, forward strand.
GTTTTTTACTCGGTATAAAGAATGACAAAAAACGTGTACTGCGCACACCGCAACTACAACCTGCGTATTGCATGGATTACCTGTTGCACGCATTATATATACGCACCGAAACCAAAGGCCGCTTCTTTTATTTGCTAACACATGCAGGTACTTGAACAGTTTATTAGAATTTATGTAAAATCGACCAAAACGTTTTCGAATTGTATGCAAATAATAAAGCATTGTTTTATAGGTGAATTTGACTATCAACGTGTGGTATAATACCTTTTCGCTCTGAGAGTTATGTCGAGAGTTGGTCAAAAGCATTATTACTGATTAACTTCGCGAAGCTTATTGTATTGCTACGGAAATGTGTGCATCACGACATTGGCGGCGCTGCTTGTCATACAAAATTGCGATGTAGAAAAGCAGAAATGTGAAGTCACCTATGAGGAACTCACAATAAATAGATTTGTCTTCTTAACGCTCAGCATCTTCGTATGCCGTGTATGACTGGAATCCTCGCTGTATATTTCATAAATTGACACATATGACATAAAGTATCAAATATACAGTTTCCATGGAATAAGAACTTCCTTGGACCTTCTATAAGCTATTCTGTCTCTTTATGCGTTTCCCAACTTTATTAGTCTAGATATCAAAATATTTTGAAATCTACCTATGACAGTTTGAATTGCGTAGGCTCAACATCGTGCAGCAGATGATTTTTTGAATAATGCAGATCTATTAAATTATTTTATATTGCGCGACGTCAAACATATTTAGAGCTCAAACTGCGACATTTTCATCGTAATTCATGCTTATTTTCATTTGCAGCGTACAAAGAAAAATTTCGACTACTAAGTGATGATTTTGATATGAAGCCGATGTTACTGTGTATACTTGCCTATAGGTTTTTTCGAAGAACCTGATATCTGTTTTTGCCAAATAAAATACGGCTTTGATATATTCAACATTTATGTTTATTTCTTTAACGCTAGAGAACCTATGGCAACTACAACGTTGTTTCAGCTGATTACCCTGAATCTGTTTACTGCTCGAAGTCGCCGAGAAAGAATTTGATGCAGTTCTTATGAACATTAGTTAGCCTTATTTAGAACATTTGAAAACATGGGTAATTCCTATGTGACATTGGGTTACAACTTGACAAATTCGCGCGTGAACTAAATAATATATGTTTACAACCATTTTATATATTAACTGCTAACAACCTGCACACAAAACCAAAGTTTCTCAATTTTTGGTCACATATGCTATGGTGAGTTCCCATGCAATTCTAAATTTTACCCAGGGTTCTGAAAGTCTCAAATCGAAGGAATTACGTTCTATGTTCTTGCGCAGAATGTATTCAATACGACATGTTAACAAACTTGAGATAACTTTTTAGATCCTAAGGCCTTAACTAAAATCGGGCCCTATAATTAATTCAGGCGGATAATACAAGGGAAGACCCCTGTTACTGAAACGGCCAGCATAGATATTAGCCGGTAACGGGTGTTGATCTGTAGGACGAGCAGAAACAGCCTGGTGAGCCCTTGCAAGTAATTACCTTTGCGTCGGGCATGTCTTGACTTATCACAAGTTCGGTGCTAACGTAATCCTTTAGGCCATGCTGACCTCTCCGGTCCAGTCGTCACCGAGCTACGTCCGTTAAGCCGAGGTTGGTTGTTGGCTAGCCTACACAGTCTTCTCATTTGGTTGGCTCCCTCGCCATAACTCCAACCTCCTGTGAGCAAATGATAGAGATCTAAAGCGTAAAAGCAGCTTCCGCTATGCTGCAATGCTACTCTAGCGAGATTACGTCCATTTGGAAAAGGCCACAGCTAGAATTCTGAGTAGGCAACCTTGACGAGTCACAATGAGCCCCAGGCAGCGACACAGCGTTATTGCGATGAAACGTTACAAGACCGGCCTGCTCAACCAGTTGATAAATACCCGCGTCCATGCTGAGAAGTGAGGATAGAGAGGGGAAGATGGAAGAGCGAAGATGATAATAGGACCACACAAATAGAGGGAGTGGCTTTTTATGTCAGTGTCCGCACGTGGTCGTGCAATTTAGTGAGCTTTTATGTCGCAGGGTTTTTACATATCGTTAAGAATAGATGAACTCCGCAGTTTTTACTGCTGCAGATAGGTTCCCTGGTCTTATTCAGATATGTTTCCGGATATTATGCCAAACAATCCTGTGGGAGAGAAGTAGACTTGGTGTATGCTTGATTCTTTCGGTTTGTACACGTTCAGACATTGACGTATGTTGCTAATATAGGGAGGGTATTTTTGCAACCTAACGACTAGTAGAAGGGAAAGGAATTTCCTTTAGCAATCGGCTTCATGAACTTTCCATGATCCCGTGTGCATAAATCCCCTGTGGCATATATACTGTATTGCTACCTTCGATATAATATTGAGCTCAGTGATTTACTTATAGCTGCCCATAGTGGTATACGTTTCTGTTCGACCTGTGTGCAGTTCCGAACAGACTGAATCGAGGCTGTCTAGGCGGTTAGCGATAGACGACGAATCGGACACCAGGGGAACTCCCGTCCATGAAGTTCTCCATATACCCTCTGCCCACTAGCTACGGCGAATCACACAGCCTTCGGCTACATGCCTATAGAGCAAACGTCCGTAGCATTTATATAACACACAAGAGTCGTGCCAGATGTTTCCGCTTCATTGTCTCCACGTTCCAACGGCACAGGCATGTTAAAGCTAAAGAATAAGACGAATATTAAAGTAGAAACAAACACTGGAGCAGATTGACCCTTAAACAGCAACATAATGAATTTTTGTTTGAATCTTTAGTGCTAAATGGTGCTAGAAAAAGCAACGCCGCATTAAAAAAAAAATCAATCACTTGCGTTAACCGAGCATTTATTAAGTATGCAATTATCACTGGCACGTTGAACTCGAACTTTTTCTTAGATATTAAGCAAACGCGCGCGAACACAGGTATACTCAGCCTTCGAACCAGTAGACTAGTGTTGAATATCCGGCGCGGTTTGGAAACCGGAAGAAATTAGCTTTCTCTGTGTTACTATCCGTATTATATAGAACTATAAAGTTGAGTACGGTATACGCTTGTACGACTGCTTATTGAAATGATTTGCTCTTCCGAGAGGTCAGTGTAGTTTTGGCCATCGCAGTAAGATGAAGAAGCTTATATTCGGCGGGTGCCAACACCGGTGCACGAACCTACCCTCGTAAATGCGCATATTACTCGTCCATGCTTTTTGCGTACACAAGTCAGCTTGCTCAACCCTGCCCCCTTTATACGCAAAAGAAAGTAAGTTTGTCGAGTACCTTCTCTCCTTTCACTACACATATTTATTGGTGCTCTGTTCTCCTCGGAAGTGAACTAAAACACTATTTACATACATTCATTCTACATAAACATTTTCCTCCACGATTTAACCTCACGTCGGCCGTTTTTCTTTTTGAACCTCACAGTTGCTATAGCTCTTGTAATGATTGTGTATACTATTGGCATTCGTAGTACAATTCCGCGGCAAATAAATGTAAAGAAAGCAAAATAAGACACCAAATGATTTATTTATTCATAAGTAAAGTTGGCTACGTGTTGACACCGTGTTGCCAACCGACCAGCTTTGCCTCTAATCAAATATAAATTTCTGCAATGCTGGTACCCTAAGAGTAGTGTAACACACAAAGCAAATTATTGATTCAGAAACAACAACTTTAATTAAAAAAGGCTGGTTCGTATCGGAAGGCTAGTCGATGTGCATTGAGAAATGGCCGTCCTGCTTAGCTAAATAAATAAAACAAACTAAATTCAATGTCAATACCGCCCGCTGAAATAAACAATTACGTAATACGCATTCATCTAATTAGAAAGTCTAATTCAGGAATACCCTTTTCATAGTTCCGAAACCCTGTCGCTATTTAGCTTTCGCTTTCGTCTAATAAATGACAATTCTGACTCTTCGTGAGCATAAGCTAGCTGAATTCGACCATCTCTAAATATTCCGTAATACACACGGCACGAGGGGCTCTTTTCGTTTTAAAATGGTTATGCTTCTAGTTGATGCAGAGAGATACACATACAGGCGACAGTCGGTTCAGCTCGCGTCTTTCCCTAACCAAGCAGATTCACTTTTTGTTTTCAGTGTTTTTCAAAGTATTTCATCAAGCGGATTTTTGCTCGCCACCCATGCCTGTCGTTGTTGTTGTCGATAATGTGTTTCTCGCTTCTTTATTGTGAAATAGATCTCCTCCCTGCTTGGTCTATGATTAAATGTTTTACTTTATCCACAGATCCAGTCTTAGATACACCCATTCATGCACTCATACACTTTTCACGCATCATCGTCATAATTACGTATAACTGGAAAAACAACGCTTTTCGAATACACATTTTTATCCTTTCAACTCCAAAAAAGCGCTTCGATGTGCCCAAATGCAACATGAGCTTTTTGGTGTAACCACAATATGTACATACATTTAACTATTTCTTTTACGTGATACTGCAATGTATGTATGAATGTGATTGTGTGTGTGTGTGTGTGTGTGTGTCCTGCGTGTCAAAGTCGCACTTGCACGACAAGTATTTTGATCTGTTCTGACCGGCACGAGTTCGCCGTTTAGACAAACAATACACTGTCGGCGTTTCCCAGACCTACGAAAGTTTTTTGTTAATTTCTTTCTGTTGACCATCCTTTATCTCGCCGCCCATAATCTTGAGAACGATGAAAGGCACAAACGCGAACAGGACGTACGCTAGTACCGTAAAATAGGAAAAGGCTGTTAAGTAGAAAACCAGTGGATGGCCTTCACGGAAGGGCAGAACAACATTTTCGGACAGCTTTCCCACGCAGGCCGCCACCATGCCCATGACGACTCGAGTGGACGACTCAATTTTTTTGTTTGTGATGCCGAAACGTGAACACTTTACGGCGACGCCCAGACCTGACGACCGGAATAGAGAAATTAAACAGTTAATGGCGATGAACACATATCAACCAGTTGGGCGCATAACAACAAGATGGTCTGGTAATTTACACCATTTCGTATGGTGCTAAATGTATGCTGAGGTTTTGTGGTAGAACCGGCAAACGTATCAAAAATGTAACCAAGACCATTTGAATTCATATCAATACAACAATAAATAAAACGGGCTCGACGATGAATAGAAAGTTTCCCCTCTCAACGATCTCTTCGACGTATTCAAGGTATTCTGCCTTTGCTAACGGAACAGTATCTGCTCACACGTATCGAGTACTTCGACGCTAATGAAATGGTGAAATTCGTGCGAACCACACTCTCACTTTTATACTATTACACCGTTACATCTGCTATTTGTTTTCCAAAGGCAGTGGCTGTCAGACGTACCGGCACAGAATCCGAGAAAACGCATCATCGAGAAGTAAGGCGTGGTGTCGACGTGGATCCACGCAGGGTTTGCGCAATGCTTCCGCGCCAGCACCAGCGTCCGGAGGGGGTCGATCCCACTAAACAAGAGCGAGTACTTCGTAATGACGGCCACGAGATAAAGAAATAAGGTGAGGCCAAGATAATGGCGAATATTCCACCTGGACGTGTTCATATCGACCAGACTGTACGAAATTGTGAAGCCTGTGGAAGAGGAGTCGCACGAATAGAGAAACATCACTATGGGCTGACACATTGCCTCCTCGGTGATATGCGGGCATTTTATTACGGGAGTGCAATGGATTATTATAAAAAACGATCCTTGGTCAAGTTAATAACATCACTTCCAGTAAGAACTTTTTTGTGGCCACACAGGAATGTGAAAAGAATTTCAACTTTCTTTATCGATTTCTGATGTGATGACGTTATATTCTATAACTTATAATGTTGTCAGTAGTAGACATTACCCAGGCAATACGTGCGAGTAAAATTGTATATATATTATTGCTGTGTAGACAGTTCATGATCATAATGCCTACTGAAAAATTCGAGGTTAGACTATAATACGCTAGCTGCAAACGTAACAACTATTTTCTGCAAACTGCAAACCAACTCGACAAATAGAATCTGATAACTTCGTGTCGTAGAGCGACCAACGATCGCCGACTGCCACCTATTACTTAGCCGCCGTAACGTTAGTAACCTAGTCTCCAAGAAGCTATAAATACTGCTGCGCTATTTGTTCATGCAATTAGTGATTGAACGGATAGTGCAATATCACGCTTACCTATGATAGCTCCCAGGACGCACTGGTGGGGAAAATGAGCGGCTATATAAAGTCGACTCAGACTGACTGCGACGACGAGAAGGACGTAGGCAGGCCACAATATTATGCTGGAAAGGCATAGCGCACGGCGAAACACCTAAAATGATTCAGCATGTTCGAGGTTATAGTAGGAGCTATGGTATTAATGAAGCCGCTTGCATATCCCTCGATTGTGAGTAATATATATATATATGCCTTCGAAACCGATAACTTTCCGTCGCATAAAGGTGGAGAAATATAACATTTGCCCGATTTTTCCGCCTAGTCGAAGTGGAACGTCCAGTCATAATAAACTGTACAACACGGCTATCAAATGTTATCACGCCTTTGCTCGAAAACTGTGATTTATGACACTTGATTATTTAGGAAATAAACGGATTCGTTTTCGACAACGTACGTTGGCCGTATTTATGTACAACATCGATAGAGCAACTGGGCCGTTACAATACCTTGGTGGTCAAAAAATGGACTATGGCGTAATTAAGAGCGGCCTGAAGTTCGGCGTGGCCTGATGGCGAGCCTGGTCCTGTTTCACACGTTAACGGGAACTGAGCGATGATCGTGTCACCCTGGAACGTCGGCTGAAAGTAAAAACAATATAAACATAGAAGTTTAGTAGATTTTAGGCTAGTTTTCTGACTTGGCAGCAAAAATAACAAATGTCGAATGGCACGGATATACAACGTCATAGTGAAACAAGTATCAGGCGTGTAAAAGATCAGAGGCCATGCTATCGGCTTTCGAAAGGCCGTGTGTCACCCACAGAAGATGAGTCTCTCACCTTTCCTTGTATGTATAAAATTTGGTTATTGTTTCATTCAATTCTTGCCACCATGCTAAACCTCTCGAGGGCGCAAACGCCGGAGAAAAGGTTATGGGAAAGCTATATGCGCAACAGCTCGTCTGCTCTGGCGATAACGGTTACAACACTCTATGAAGTCAGTTACACACCTGCATGTTCTCCATGACCCACCAGTAGGGTCGATGTCCCATTAGGATCCATTTAAGAAGCATATTCGTCCATTCAGTTATAATAACAATCAGCAACATTACGCGGCCTGAATTTTGGCACAGAGCATGCACCAGCGGTGGGTATATGAAAAAAGCGTACGATGGGTCGCAAAACGCCGAAATCTTTTGAAATTGTTCACTGTACGGCTTTCCACTGGAAAGATAACCGAATACGAGTAAAATAAATAAAGGTGAATGAAAAGTTAGTGCAATTCGTACGTCCGGCTAACTGGGCTTTAAGAGTGAGCTCATATTTAACAAAAAAATGATCACGGCATCAATGCCAAACGCATCTTTTGGTCAAAAAGCCATATTCATAGATTCAAATACGCGCTTAAAAGAGTTTGATATATCTTTCTGGTGTTGTATTAGACTCGAATGGTAACGGGGCTCTCAGTACGTCAACGAAAGCTTTTTATAATGCTCTGGACTAGCACGAAAAATTAGCCGGGACAACTGTTTTTGATGTAGTGCTGTTAATTAAATATATATACATATGTATTTTTATTCATGCGTTAGAAATCTGTTTATAACGTTATAACTAATTAAACCATATGCTCTATTATCCCATCTTCCGTCCCACATATTTTACACTTTTTTATCGCTAATGTCCTCTTTCTTCCCATCTTGCTTTTCATCGATTTTTATCCCACACGCACGTTTAGTCTTCAGAACTTTTGCTTTAAGCACCCCCGCCGCTCAATCAGTGAAAAGGCCAAACGATCGAGAGCTCATATTATAAGGTCATCGCCTTATTTCCCACATTTTGTCCCATTTTTTTCTTGCTCGGCTCCATAGAAGACTATGACTGTTTCCTTTTTGTAAATATCTCCTCCATCTCCAATTTCCACGCCTATATCTTTTTAGCCGTTTCTACACTCAACTTCTTTTTTGTGGACAGTCAATCGAAAATGTCTTGCCGTCTTCCCAAAGAGATATCACCTTTGCATATTTCCCCCTCATCAAACATTCGACTCAGTCCGGAAGTTTCAACAGTCAATTGGCTGTCATTTGCATGTAACAATATGTACATTACATTGCTCTCGCAAATCGAAACCATAGTATTGTATTTGTTACATTGGCATCCCCAGTCCAAGAAAGCACACAAATGCATGTGTTCCATTGCCCCAATATCTCTATCGACTGATCCCTTTGGACTTTTCCCAACCACATACGCGCATTAACGGCTGCTCTCTGCTCATTCCGTTCAATCAATTTTGTCTCGCGCAGATGCAGTCCAATACCGCCATCGCTGCAGCCGTCCTCAATAGCTCTCTGCCGCCGCCATTGCAATGCTAATACCACGCTTTCAGAAAGATTCCATCAACCAGCAACTGGCAACCACAAGTTTTCGTAGGGCCATACTCGATAACGCTTGACGAACAAAGAAAAGGTGACACCGCTCTAAAGTTGTCCAGCGCAATCAAGCGAATCTAAAACCGTTCGTCGTCTGTTAGCGGTCGCCATGGACTGAGAAAAAAGAGACAAACTGGCTGCATCAATAATGCTCGCACTTTGCAGGACATCATCACGCCGCGGTTCCTTAGGAACTGGGAAACGGGTCTGGAAAGTTGAGAAGTGTAATGCATCGATGGGAAAGCATAGAACGTCGCCATCACTACCAATGTCTGCTAGCCTCGAAGGAACGCGACAGTCTATCGAAAACTGTTAAGTTGATGCGCCGTAGCCACGATAATTCGAACCGCGAAACGAGACTGCGACTAAGCGACAGCGGGACTGGCTCGATCATGAATATTATTTGCGTGTATCTAGTGTGCTTCTACGTGCGAACGGCGCCAATATGGGTGGAGCGACGAGTTTTATCACAAGGTCGTTCTCAGTGTGGTTCACGATTGAAGCGTCACTTGGGACGAATGCATCAGACAGCGGGTAAACACTGGTCAAAGTTTGAGTTAATTGTTTGTGGCAGATGACCCGCAGTAAACTTAGCACAATCGGTACACAAGACGATAGCGTGCTGTCCTTGAGCTGACTTCATGTTTTCTCTTTCTGCCATGTAGCAGCCGATTCGGTTTCCAGTTCGGTACGAAATTAGAAGCGAACTACAAGAACATTGGATCATAATCGTCGTCTGTTCTTATTTTGTACTGACTTAGACCTAGATCTGACATTTTTCAAAATCACCAAACCACTCCTATAAATGACACGTGACCCAACGAACACATTAAGCAACAAAGCAACATCGGCAAGCAAAGTCAGTCGCAACAGTGTCACGCTCTTGCGTACGTCGAACTCAGTTGACATATCATCAGACTAAACACCTACATCACGAACTGGAGTAAATCATGTTTCAGTGTAGTGTGACTGGTGACTTCTTAGCACACTATTATCTTTCAGCCTTCGCTAGCTCAATCACAATTTCGTTTACGTTGTGTTACCTCATTCGAATCAATACAAGGCCCTACGGAGAGACACTAAAATTCGAAATTTAAATAAAGCATCTCTATTTAGCGTGCAAAAGCTGTTTGCGTCAAAAATCTGTCTTTTGCTACATTGGATTTATTTCTTATATCGAACTACCTCAAAATCAGCTTACAAAATACGGGAATCATGGAGAATAGAGTTTATTATGAAACATCATTTCAATCAAAATTACCAGTTAGCCACAAAATACACTCTAGCAGTTGAAGCTAATAAGTTCGTTAAAAAGATGCGGGTTAACTTTGTCATGCTGCAAGCGTTACGCCTGGACCTACTAAAATTAAAAAATACACAAGGAAAAATAGGTATGCAGGCACTTAGATTATCTTCTAAGGTTAATCTGGCTGTTTTCCTCGCTAACTGGAACAAGGAAATGAGGCATAACGTGTGAAATTAACCTTTGATACCCAAGAGTTCCTCTTTTATCTCTGCGCTAGTCCTCTCTGTCTAACCACATATTAGCCAACATGTCCAAAGCTTAGAGCTTTGGCATGCCCCAAAATCGATAAGCTTCCTAATTGCCCGCAGGTGTATACAAAGCTAATCCAGTGACAAACCAACTTGATAAATGAGTCTGCCGGTTATTATGGTCTCTATATACAGTACTTGATGGCTCACTATCTTAGAATCTATCAGATGCGTCAACAAATCTTTGTTATACTAAGGCAGGCGGACGTGGTCAAAAAAACATTTTCAGGGCTCACCAGCGGCCAACATTTAAAGTCCACGGTAACGCTTTTTGCATTATTCTGTAAGAGAGATCACCCCATATAAATGTAAATGAGCAACGGCGGAAATCGAACCCGCGCACCCACTTACGTGTCCCCTCCTAAGGAGGCCTCACGGCGCACGCGAATGCACCAGAGTCCACCGAGCTCGACAAGGGGACATGGTCAGAGATGGTCTGATTATTCACTTCACGTGGCTGTATCTAAGGCGCCTCCACGGCTTGGTTAGGCAAAGACCTACTTGACTAACTTTAGGGTCCATGAAGACCCTCTTAATATGCTCGTTATGTCGATATGATCTTCGTGTATCCAGTAACATTAATCAAGCCGTTAACATATCTGTTGTTCTGTTGTTAACTGAGCCAATAAACGAACGGAGGACGGCAGACATTTTTTTTTATTCGAGACCGCGAGAAACTTCGCTAGTTATCTCGATGAGGTTGGCTGCCTTCTACATATTCAGCGGTGCCCAAATTCATGGAGGAGTTAACCCGCGGTAAGACAAACATGACAACCGGTCAAAGTCATGTCACCAGGAAATACCTTGTCAGCCATCTAATCACGGCGGAACAGAACACGCATCACCAGTTCACCACGTCTTCTTTCCTACACTATATTCGAGTGTGCGCTGATCATAGACTAGGCAATTTCTACCCTCGGTTGACTACAACACTATTCAAAGTACAGAGTTCATTCCAGAAGCTCCGTTGCGGGTGACCGTGTACTGTGGCATATATATTGCAAAGCCTGTCTGATGTTAGCGGTCGCTGATAGGATCAAGAAAACGACCTATTCAACTGCAAATCACTGCAAATAGGTCCTACTTTCTTTGGATAAGCAAGGACGCTATCTTTCCGTAATGTGTCGGTCGCATACCCTGAAGAATATTTTCGCCGCAGCGTCAAAGTTACAACAAATATGCTGGGCGCATTTACCGTCTTCAAAACGACCCAGTCGTAGGGGCGTCTATTGATATATTTTCATAGCTTTAAATTAGTGACGCCTGTATCACTAAGGCCACTTCTTACTCGTTCGATAATATTTTGGACAATTCTAATGGTTATAAGAAGGATAGAGATTGTGATGTATGCAGCCGACGCCGGCACTGCGTTAAACTTATATACGTTAAACTCAATGCCTGAATGTCGCAAAAAGAAACATCAAAAGCTTAATTTTGTGCTTACGTTCATACATGTGACTCATAACAAATTTCTGAAAAGAGTACTTGTATTTTTCTGCGAATTTTTTCATTTTTCACCTCGCTTCTATTTCTAAAAGTGTTTCTAAGCAGCTTTAGTACTGCTTCAGGATATTCACAGTAAAAAGGCCTACAGCAATGTCAATCAGACTGAAAGTCAAGTGGAACATCTTCCGCTCTGCCTAATGATCAATGAGGAGATTTAAAAAGTAGATGGCAGACTCGCTAGGCAAAGACCTTATACATGCAAACAAAAAAGGGCCACGAATTTCTAGCCATTTTCGAGTAAACCAACATCGCTTGGAAGTGACTCGTACTTGCTCATTATGTACCCCATATGTCACATACTAAGTAGTAGTGAACTAGAACTCTATACGTAATGATATAACAACAGCAGAGTGTACATATTTATGAGATAGTAGAACTTCCTATTTGCGAAGTACTTTCTCAGCCGAAAACGTGGTACGTACTGTTTTTGCAGAATTTGAAGTACCGTCACCCCGTGTCGATATAGCACTTCCATCATTACCCTTCGACCGCGTTTCCGGCAGGCTGAAACGCAGATCTTCTGAAACAATTAGCCAAAAGCACAATAGCGCTATGGAAAACTCCGTCTACACGAGCAGGCTGCCCCCACTTCGGTGGGCTGGTGCAGGCCCGATTTTGGTGCCGACGAAAGCCTCTCCAGGTGATCCAAGGATGCCGGACGGGTCTGTTGGCAGGCAGCGCTCGCCCAGTGACCTGCCAACCAACTGTTAATGATCCGTCTTGTGACGAGACGGTGCGTATGGACGGTACGCACTATTGCTCGCGAGTGTCACGGCTGCGCGATGACTCCGCGCCCAACACGATTGCCTACTAGAAGACGCCGCCCGTTAATGCCTTGACGGCGGTGAATCCGAAGCGGCGGCCGGTGGCTCGCGAGTGCGTGGAGACGCCCTCTCGGGAGGTCGAGTTGCCGAGGACTGTGGAGAGAAAGCAAATGCGTCTGGCTAGCCCTCCTACAACTAAACAACACTTCCGAAATAACCGAGTGGACGCATGGGCAGTGTGATGGCAGCAATCTCTTTCTCCCTACTTCTTTTTTCTCTGGAACCAAGAAGAATAAAACGGTTTTGACTCTTTTTAATAGGACGCCAATTGAATGGCCCGATTATGGATGCCTACGCAAATTCGACTCATTAAGTGAACATAATCATGGATACAGATCAGGATCACGTTATCCGGCGGTCACCCTCTGATGTGGGTGGTTATAAAGGGTACCAGGCGATTTGATTAGAGCATAGAAATTATCACTACACGGAGTTAGCAGAGAACAGGCTAATTTCCCTCGGTGTGAGCATCGTCTCGTCGTTTAACCACGAGTTGGAAGAACGAGGAAAAGTATACCCGCTCGCTGGTTGACTACGCAGGTAGCGCAAACGAAGCACCCTGCTCGTAAATCGGTCAAATGTCATGCGACACCACTTTTCAAGGTGAAACGCCCAGCGAGAACGTTGGCGAAGAATAAATAAATCCAACGTGGTAATGGACTGTTCTTGTGTTGGTAGCGTTGCTTCGAGATGCGGTCACGTGTGTGTGTGTGTATGTGCCAAGATGGGCCAAAGCTATGGTGTGTGGGAAAGCTTTTGGTAAACGAATTACAAAAAAAAACGTCGATAGCATTCAAAGTGAACGTGGGACGTGCATCCTTGGGACTATGTGGGGTCAAATGATTTCTATTTTGCACACGATCTCAAACCAATAAGTGCATTTTACTCCTCGTCGCATACTAATTGTCTGTGATGCATTGGGCATTGAGTCGATGTTTGAAGTAGTGTCAGATCAAACGCAAAAATTAAGCTAAATGCTGCTATTGCTGTTTATTTCAGGACCTTATCTAGATTCCCGAAAAGTAGGTGGACCGCGAAGTTCTGGAACCTCTCAAATCAGCATGTTACCCGTGGCTACGACAGCGCAGTACAATGAAGCTACAATGAAGTCGAATATCTTTGAACATCTATCAAAAATTTAAGCAGGCTTTGAGGAGCAGCATCGGCATATAATACCGTTACTGGTACTGAAAGCGTCAACCAGATTAATCCACTATGTACATCGTTTCCTAGCTCTAGTTCAAGCAGCCCTACGAGCAATCGGCCCTTCCAAGGACGCTCAATGTAATAACACCTCCTGGCTAGCTAAAAGTGAGTTAACAACAAATTGTTGCTTGGATAATTTGAGAAAGCATGACGAAATTTATTTTCCATGCCACTAAACGTCGTTTGGTAGCGACAATAGCATTAAGATGTAATTAAGAGTGCAGTTACCCGTGTGAATCAACCGTCAACTCACATTTTCGAACAGACTGGAGGGCTTATCATAGATATACTATTAGAATACTACATTAGTGCCAAGTGAGCGTATGTTTTAATGAATTTATATTATCATTATGTCTATGTGTTGCGTATTCATGAGCAGATAGGTTTTCACCCTTTTTATTCATGCATAATACTGAAACAGTTTAAGAATTATCTCTTTGTTATATTGACGCCAACATAGGATCTTTTACATTTTTAACCTTTTTCCCCAAATACTGACAACCGCATATGATCTTTGGGATTAAATAGGCCGTGGCAGTTTTGACTGAAGTGACCGAAAATTTTTATTTTGTTACCCTCCGCAAGAATTTAGTTTTCTTTTTTTGCATTGTGTACCGTTGTAATTCTTGTAAGGTACCTGCGTCCGAGATTTAGACTGTGGACCAGTATCATGAATCCTTCATCGGAGAATTACAAAAAAAATGTTAGTAACATGCTCCGGTTTTTTCATCACGGAAACAATTTTGTTCGTTTAGGGTACACCCACACACGCAATACAGATGTGTGATTTCTGTTACTTGGAAATACCATATTATAGAAACAGTTTTATATAGTGCTAAGCTCACGTGATGTATTGAAGAAAGCTTGTTTCTGCTAGATAACCTGGCTAAAGTATATCGATATTTTCCCAATGGTCTTAAATAATCCACAAATCTTTGACCGCTAATTTAGGGTGCCAGCACTCGAGTGGAAGAAAAAAAGCTCAAAATCAACGATGCAAACCCACTATATTAAGTATTAATAACTGACTCTAGGCTGTGCTCTCTAAGGTCTATTGTACGTCAATAAAGAGACACGTAATTATCGACTGATCATGGCTCACGCCATGGATCAAGCCATAGACAAACCGTCATGGGAATTCTATAGTAACCGATCAGCAGCCTGTTGTTCCTTATGTACTAACAGTCGAACCCTAGCGCGAAGCAAGGACAATTCTTTGGCCTTTTCCAAAGATTTCTCCTAAGAGCATATCAGATAATTCCCACCAGCCGCAATTAGCGATTTCTCTTGGGAGTTTCCTGTTGGTCACAACTGGAGATGTCTCCTCCGTGTTTGGGTTTCTTCATATTCAATTTTTATCAACGCATTTAACGGTCTGTCTCATTTAACAATCTGGCCAGTCAATTAGAACTCGCTAAAGGCAGTAAACGCAGGCTGCATTTACCCAGATAGCGATAAAGCTCCAGCGGATTCACCAACGATAACTTCATTATCATAGCGCCGTAATCATATACCGGAAACTGGAGATTCCAGGCTTGGTCGGAACATAACAAGAAGCGAGATAAAAATCCCCGTTCTTTCCTGCGGAGGTGTTAAGCAATCGCCTGGTTCGACTGCACCTACGTAAGCAATGCTTGCGATAGACAACTGCGCGATTAGGTCGTGCTATCGGTAACAGAGCTAAAGGCCAATATGACGACTCCTGTTGCCGCCGTCAAAGCCGACAGGTTGTACACACACACACACACACAATGAGTCTAACAATTATCCCCGAAATAACTAAGGTTTACCAACAGCGAAGTTACAGTATAAGTAGATGCGTCCTTGAATGCAGCAAAAGGCTCTTTTAAGAAGACATTAAAGTGAATGACGATTTGCATGTGATGCCAAATCCAAAAAGAAACAACCCACGTGTCACATTATTAACGCGTCTAAAGGCATGTGGCTACCGTAACAACGGTCGGTGTGAACGGTTAATACCGGCTATTGGATTTGTTGGCGAAGGGTAGAACAGTAATTGAGAAGAAGGTGGTTATGCCTATCTGCTTCGGTAGTAAAGTTTGATTGAGGCAAACATAACACATCGTGAACTCTTGAAACTCCTCAGTTGCACTTGTTTTTTATGTATATGCCTTTCCCATAATTAACAGAAAGGATTTAGAATATTGTGGATATGCTCTTCGATTACATAAACTTATCCGCGACAAAAAGAAAATGAGCAAAGTACCGCGTGTTTTGTGACAAAATATATGTTGTGTTTAGTTAGCCCCCGTTTCGGACTACCTTAACGTAATATATTTCTAAGTTCTGCCAAACAGAAGACCAGCTTGAAACGCGTGTCATTTTTAACCAATGGGCGCGTTTATGCGGCGCCGCAAAAGGAGGTTTTGAATACATTTTTTTCTGATTCTCATTGCATCTATACTTAGGACGGGCGTGGCGTTTCGCGGACCTAGAGATTAAATATATTGACACGGACCGTTGCATCCGAGAGCCCTAGGTATTTTTTTTAGTAAACGAAGAAAGCCGAATTCAAACAAAACTTATCCAGGCGGGCAAGACTTACAGAATCCGTTTTTTCCTAGGACACCTGCTAACATAGTCATCTGAATAGTCATCTCCATCTCAATGTGGTAGCAAGCGAGTCTATGATCTGCTCTTTCTATCCAGTCGTGTGTCGCACTACAATAGTATTTTTATATTTGTTCAAAGTAGGCCTTGGAAAAATAATGGGTAAGGCCGCAATATATTGTGATGTTTATACTTGTGTATTACTATTATCGAAATTGAATGTGTTTAGGGCTGACCGTCAGCCATCATTTAACACTTACAGTAACGCTTTTTGCTCCTCTTTCGGAACTGTTCTCAGAACTGGTGCAAATTAACATATCGCTATGAAGACTGTACCGCTCAAAAAACTTTATAACTAAACCAATGTTATTGCTGTTGTTCATTACTAAGTGAAGACGACATGTTGTTCGAATTGGTTTTTTACCAAAAGGTAATTTGAATATCTGCCCGCCCGTTCAACTAAATATACGGGGCTTATTCTAATTGAGTTGAAGCGGTTGTAGAAAATATTTTTCATTTTATTACACATACGACATATTATAGTCCGCAGTTGAACGTAAAATACTTCCATTCGGACGTCAACATGTTTCTATTTTTACAAGAATTCAATGCAATCGGTGTCTGCTTGCTGATGCGTGTGCCATTCCTTGCCAGCTCGTCGCCGTCGTTGTTGACGCACTCATCCCTTGCCGCTCACGAATGTGCGTGACAGAGTGATCGCTGCGCACAATTCGAAATTCTAACAGCGTTGCATTCGTGTTCAGCTCTTCAAAACGTCATCGCGTCCCCAACAAACGCCACCGGTTTCATTATCACTGGGAGAATACTATAGGCGTCCGAGTGTGCAGTGATTCGTCACGAAAAAAAGAACTCATCAAAACACATCACCTCGCTAGCAGATCCTCATCACTTAGTTCAGTCCGGCTGGGATTTCTGCTGGATTAGGCATTGCCCCCTTTCGTGTTTGCCATACTTTTCCAATATCTAGCACGTGTGTATTTCCCACCCGCGAGAGGTAAAAGTTAAAGTCAATAGCTAACAGTGTCGAAAACTCAACTTTTTTGACAGGCTCTGCACACTCTTGAGAGAACCGTTGTCACATCAAGGTGTTTTTAGCCGTTTTCCTCCCTTTTTTTCTGTATTCTGCGAAGCCCGTTTTATTATTGATCGAAAGCTTACTATCGTTATGGCGTTGACCGGCATTTCGATTATATTAGTTTAAAATAACAGTAGTACGAATTGAGTGCTTCTTATTATTCACAGAGTGGAACTTGAATGTCTTCGTACAACCCTAACCTTAAAACCTTAACTCATAGCACTTTTTAGCTTCTACCGATCGTCATTTTGCTCAATCATCCAACAGACAGATTACACGCACAGTAACAACCAGTGGCGGTAAATCTATACAGATGTAGGTATATGCGTAACCGTATATTATATGTTTGCTTTTGAGAAGAAGTTCGCTTAGCATATTGGCTATATATCAAGCTCTGCTCCACCATTCGAGCGACACCATCACGTCTACAAACGCGGCGCAATAGAATAAATAAAAACAAATACGATAAATCACCCAAACGCCATCAGAAGCAGCGGTCACCTCAGCCATAACTATGAAACGCTACAACAGGGATTGCATCATCCATGCTGTACAGACTATTCTATTCGTGGAACATTTCGTTCGAATTACTAACTTCGTCTGCCATCCATCGCCTATCAGTTTTGAAACGAAAAAACCCTAAAGATGTCGTGATGGCTTGCGGACATGGTGAATCTCAATGAACACCCAAGTCTCACAATAACTGCGATCTCTCTCTCTCCTTCTTGCTCTCTGTGCAAAGACGTCCGGGACGTGGGTAGGGTATTGACTTCGAAGGTCCGATCCCGACTAATAACGCATCGGTTTCCAGTGCTCACGTCCCTTCGACACCGGCGTTAAACATTCTAGTGGAGGAATTTCGACTTTCCAGTCTGTTACGATTCGTCTGAAACCTCTGTCTGAGAAGAGAGGAAGCGGTTGAAGCTTCAACATAATCGAGATGCCGTCTACAAGCGCGAAGCGAAATGCCACCGGTACGAAACCATGTCATCAACCCCACCCACTATCACAAGACCTGTTCAGAATTTGGAAGAAGCAAACCAATTACCACCACTCCAATAGAAACTTATTTTCGCCGCAGGCCTACCGGCTAGCAGAAACTATATATAAACATATATATGCATGGTAGGAGTTTGAAATTTATTTTCGCTTGAAATCTGACGAACATTAAAGCCGGCTGTTCATGGCAGATATTTGAATTCACAGCTTGCTCGGTGTGGGTACGTAAAGGAGCCGCGTAACGCAATTTTCCTTCGAACAGCCTTCGCGCGCTTTATGCAATACATTGCTATGCGTCGCAACATAAACTATAGACTAGTCACGCTTCGCTAGATGCCCTCGGAGGGCTTTGTCATCGAGAACGTCGCGCGTGCTTATAAAGGTCACTCCTCCCCTAGCTGACGCCCTCACCCACTCCTTGCCGTTGGAGTGCTGGAAGACTTCTTACCGGGGTCTTAAGATACCGGCGCACGCATAGTTATTTTGGCGTACTGCGTCTTTGCAAAGGTGGCAAGCAGGTCGAATGCCAGTAAGTGAACGGAGTATGGCACAGTTGCGCAATGCACATTTTGTTAAGAGCGAGAACTAGGGGAAAACCGGGAAAGAGATCGACCGCCGTGAAACTGTACCCAATTCTATGGCACGAACATGAAGGATTATATGTATACGATGCATTTGACCGTACAACGGTGACAATAGCCTAGTGACGATTTTTGTTTTGGACATTCGGCAACCCCATCTTTGAGACTGAGAGTTAATTGTGTACCAAAAGTCAAAAGGTTATAAGAGACCGTAAGTCATGTGAGTCAACGCATAACTGAATCTACGATGTACAGGCCACAAAGATGGATTACGGTCTTAAGCCGAAATCTGGCGTTAGGTGGCTCTGTAGAAATTAAAAATGCTACATACCTCACGGTACGTCCGTGAATCGTTTCTACTGCTATTGGGACAACATCTTCCAATACTCAGAACTCAAATTCTTCAACTATCGAACATACTCGTTAGGTTGAACAGGCTCTCTAATTTTAGAGAGAGGCCCACTGGAGCGAGAGCATATTGGGGAAGGGTACAGACCTTAAGAATAGCCTTGACTGGAGAGGGGTTCATGTTTCGAACACAGGTTATCGTAAAACCTCACACAATCACACATCTTTGTTTTAAAGGTTGCCATAAATTTAGTAGATGTAACCCTACGAACAAGTCCCTCCGTCGGTGGTAACAACGCGATTTGTCATTTTCAGTTATCAATGTTTGAATGTTTCAATGAAACTCAAGTTATCCTTCTATCAATCGTTCCTATCTGCAAGAAACAATGTCATCACCGTTAATATTGTACGAATGCTGTGCTCAAATTCTCACAGAAGGTAAAATTACGTCGTACTATCACGTTCTGAACATAAACCCAAAAAAATAACAACATGCTTTCACATCCGCGCCGCACTGTAGATATATGTTGCTCATATTATATATATGTATATAAATTTTATATAAAGTTTCTACATCACAGTAGAGATAGTAGGTAAGGTTGTTTGCAAGGCAATAGCAGAAGGCCTGAACTCGCACAAGTGGTATTTACCACATGTCATTGCTGCCACGGTACAAAATATTATTATAGTGGTGTAGGCTGGTTATTATATTAACTCAATACTTAAGTTAACCGTATAAAAATAATCTTTTTAAATCTGCTTCTTTTTGATGTTTGTTTCATTTTTTATCTTTTTTACTTATTTTTTGACTTTGTATTACTCGGCGCCAATTGGAATGTGTGAAACAGATACACGCTTGTGTATATATTTTTAACCTTTGTTTGGAGAGCCACAACTCGCTAACAAAAGTAAAAATGCAATATGACATAACACGAAAATCATAAATATAAATGCCCAATAAGGTGTTGATATTCACTCCATTTTCTTCCGGCATACCAATGCTAGCGACGCACTGCCAAGGTCCTTGTTCTCACAGGATATGGCTAATGATCCAATAGATTTGTTAACATGCGTCTCCGGTCGGCAAGATTACCTGTAAAGGGAAGAAAATTCAGTGAGTTGTCTGCATATCAATCCCGTTTTAAGAAAATTTGTGGCATGTACATTATAGAAAGTTGCCTTTTTTGGTTCTAGAGTTTTAGCAGCAGTAGATCACGCTCGCTAAACGAGTCCTATATGCTTCGGTTATTTGCGCAGCTTTTATAGTAGCTTCCGAAACAGTCTGAGAATAAGGCTCTGCAGGGATTATCAATTAGAAAAAACTAAAAAAGCCGTGTTTCTGTACTCTGGAAGCGGTCCAATCTGAAAGAGTCATGTATAGGATGAATCAGGCTAAAATGCAGATATTTCAACGCTTTAGGTCAACGCTTTAGGGAGCTCGTCAAATTACACGACATTTGTTTACTATTTCATGTGAGTCCCCTTGTAAAATTAATTCTCAACAGCTGCTCACGAGCTTATCGGTGAAGGCCTATGTATGAAGTCCTGTCCTTTTATAAAATATAATAGTCAACCCTTCTCCCGAGTAAGATTGCGTCGATGCGGTTTTATTGATGAAAATAATATACGAGACTTAATTTGTTATCATGTAAGGATAATATAATAAAATTACGATAAAGCACTTCGTGAGATACTATAAACATAACAAGACATACGATACGTATATTTACATTTCCATATTACAATAAGATCCAGAAAGAGTCCAGTTACTTGTGGGTATAACTGTTCTTCCCTGTTTCGCTTTCCCCATGTTCATCACACAGGCACTACAACTGACATAGTCAAGTATATAATTAAGCATAAATAAAACCAAAAAATACTTTATCGAAGCCTTACATTAAAAAACGGTGATAGCACTCTTACAAAAGTTTTCACTAGTAATAAACCCTCAAAAAAAGACTCGCGGTTAAAATATTTAAGCCCAATATGTAATATAATCTATATCCACCTCTAACAACGCCATCGGAGTGCCTTAGTCAAATTCGACATTTCGATCATGGTCTTTTAACGTGTAGTTAGTTATCTGTGAGGCTTTTCGACTTTGCGAATGGTGCGTTTCGATTTTAGTTTCTCTAAACTGTAAACATCATCTAACATCTGTATATATATACTATTCACATTTATAATCCACAAAAAGCTTGTTTAAAATTATTACAAATTCTACATTTGTTCCATCACCGATGTCGTGCTTGTTTCTAGATAGGCCACTGAAAAATTACTTAATGACGAGGTACCTAGAACTGGTCGAAGCCTACAGGGCCCGAGAGAAAGTTAGCAAGGCGAACCGCAACCACGAAGCGAAAAACCATGCGATAAAAGCGGAAAAATGCAAGCACGACCAGGTCTAGCGGAGCTCCGCGCTTGAGTGCTTCGCCTTGTCGCCGATCGATTCGGATTCACGCTCAGACGTCTTCGATCTCCATCTTGAGGTTCTTGATGGGCGAAGGCTCGTCATCCGAAAATGCCGCGGATAGGTTGATCGGTCCTGCGCTCCGCTCGTCTTCGGAATCTGAGGATCGCAGAAGACTGAACGCCCAACAGCAGCAGAGGACACTACATTACGTTTCGTCGTTGACAACCGATCATTGCATTGTAATTAGGGGGTAAGCACAAGGGGAAAAGGAAGAGAAGGCCACGCTATTGGTGTTGCAACAGGGCACTTTTGACAGTTACGGACATACAAGGACACTCCCAGACAAGTGGGTTGACAAGCCAGCCAAAAAGGGAACAACCTGCTTTGTAAGTGTACGTAGTGTGTTCCGCCAGGCAAGTACCTTCTGCTCGGAGTGGAGGAAGCACATAGCCCCTGCCGAGATCTCCGACCAGTCCCCAGTGGTCCGTGTGTACTGACTCTTGGCGTGGCTGGCGAGTTTCGTCTCCTGTTTCGCGTTGGATACGGAGACGAAGGAGCTTTAAGCATGAGTGGCCTTAATCTCGAAATAAGATCTCGCGGTAGAAACTGGCTCAGCAGCGTGATAACGTTCGAAACTACTGCTCGAATTCGCGACCTGTCCAAAGCAATAAAATTGGACAAACGATAAAAATTATTGTCACGTACTTGACAGAACTGATATTATTAAGCTCGAACAGGGTAAACTTTTGACGGTATATTTTTGTAATTTCTATAGGCTTATAAACTGTACAGCCGAAGACGGGATAACGTGACGAGGACTAAACCTAATCAGTGAGAGGCCAAAGTTTACTGACTTTTGTGATGGTGTATGAATATGTGTGCGAAATAAAAATGAGAACCTCAAAAACTCTGCACTCTATCGATTGTGAACTTTGATATTGTTTAGGCTCGGGCGTATCTTGCACTATGGACTCTTGCAAAGTTTAGATGATACAAAATGGGAAAACGGTTACAGTGGTAGAGATAGAGTAAACAAAACAGATAAAGTAAAGAGGTACAAAGGGAGCGAGAGAGAGATAGGCCTAGTGCACAAAGTATCTTTGATGACCTTTTTTTGTATTTATTGACTTGCAGCAATCAAGAGAAAATTATGGGAGCTAATTGGTATCAAGACGCAAATAATCGATTGCCAGATAAGACAGAGAGCATAACTCAATATACCCTGTTTTTGTTTCACTATAGTCTAACTATACTTAACAGGCATTTAATAGATAATTCATAATAGTTCACTCAGATATGATAGACTTGTCGATACCAATGTACTATATATGTGAAATTAAGTGCCTGTTAAAGACACTTAATACTGTATTATTACACAACGGTATTTTGTAATACTATGAACACTTTTCAAATTAATATGACTTATTTATCTAACACCATAAAGATAATAAAGTTATTTTTAGCGCATTTTTCTTTTCTTTTTATGATAATGAAACTCGTTTGTAAATTACACGTATTTAGATAAAAATGTATATGATACGCTCTCCTTTTAGCGTACTATCGCAAGGCAAATCCTATGCCCGCACCGAAACACTGTGTTGGGCAGGAACATCCGTCCTTAGTGAACAATCTATGCCGGCTCAGTATGTACTTACATAAGACTGTCCCGCGCCAAACGACGTCTTCGTTCCTCGACATGAATTTGCACAGCTTTATCCTCAAGAACCTGCTGAGGTGTCGGCCGATTCGCAGCGTCAAACGTCAGGAGCCACCTAACAATATCCCATAGCTCCTGTGACTTGTCTGTAAAAAAAGAAATTAACAGTCAGAATGGCCAACATATATACTAATTACCCACCACAGGCGCATCGGCACGATTCACCGAACTAATTCTAATGCAATCCAGAGCTTAAAATGGGTAAGGAGGATTAGAAAATTCCACTCGATTGATGGTTCCACACTAGTCGTTGCTGGAAGTCATCGAGCCATGGGCATCAGCCCCGTTAAATCCCCCAAAGCAAGAAAACAAAGTAAATGCTGTCAACGCAGATCACCAGACAGGAAGCCATAGTGCATGCTTGCTCATCAATGAAGGCAGTATTAGGTCGCTCTCGGAATTAGCATGCTGGCTGGCACACGGTAAGTTCATGAAAACATAGCTAGAAACAAATGTTATTCACATTCTCAAGCTGTATCAATAAACGACCTTCTAGGCCAATGGATATACAGCAATTCCCATCTTTGTCATATTCATTTCTCGCGTAGATCAGAAAAACTACCGACTTAACCAACCTGACATATCCTGGATGAGACTCTGCTCTTCGTGCCACTCATCGACATTGAGCTTCAATCTCGACCAGTAGTTCTCGTACCGGGGGTGGCGGGGATAGGTGATGCCTAGCGCTACCTGGGCGACGGTGCATCCTATTGAGAATGTGTCAGCTTTTTCCGTAAAGACGTGCAGCTTTCCGTCATTGTCATACGTTTCGGGGGCGGCATAGCGCCCATCACCGTCTTGCTCGATGCCATCGCACTCGCTGATCTCTGCAAACGTAGACAAAACATGTAAAATTTATGCTGATCGTTATTTCAACGTGAACATCTTAGCATTGGGTCAAATTTAGCGGGCGAATATTGGCGGTAAACCGTTCTATTGTTTATGTCAACTAATCGTTGGCCGCATTCGGAATGATGAGGAGGTTACAGGACTGTAGCGCTCAGTGCTCTATCGCAGAGAAGCACTTGCCGAGTATAAGTCAATGTGTATTGAACTCAAGCGATGCCCATGGGAGCTACATTTTTTGAGCTTTACAGTAACGACAAAATACTATACACACAAAGAAGTCCACAAGATCAAAACGAGTTCCTCGTTGAACTCCCTTCCAGTCGATGAACTTACTTCGAGCAATTCCGAAATCACCGAGCTTGCACCGATCGTCTACCAAACCAATGAATATGTTTTCCGGTTTAATATCGAGGTGAAGCACTCCCTTAGAGTGCAGATAAGCTGCCCCCTGGAGCACGTCAACTAAAACGCTCCAACAAAGACTTTCAGGCACTTTCTCAGGCTGCGCATACCGTGGTTCTTCCGTGATGGTCGCCGGTTGAGTAAGACTCTTCTGTTGACACAAATACAGGCAGAGGAGAAATAGATGTTTGCAAATTGAGATCGCACGTCGAATGAATGTCAAGCACAGTACAGAATGGCATTTGTCAAAGTAAACGTACGCAACAACCGACTGTTACAGAGCGAGCTTTTGGCGGATTGGGTATTTTTAATATTACTCCATATGAACGGAAATGACTGTTTGTAAACCCAGGTTGACATATTTGAAACTGCAATTTTAATCGAGAACCAGTGAAATCGTTTTTAAGTTGGTCTCCCTGCTATTAGCCCCCCCCCCCCTCTGGTACAAATGTTTCACTTTAATCGAGGCTAGCGTCTGATACGGTTAGTTTTGACCAAAAATTACCAAGAAACTCAAAAGGTCTCCGGAGCACAGTTCCGTCTGAATGTAAAGCGTCATATTTTCCTGCCAGGCAAACACAAAGCGAACGATGTTTTCGTGAGGAGGCGTCGTCTCGAGAAGTTGAACTTCGCGCGTGATATTTCTTCGATCCTTCTCAGAGGCGAATTCCTTTGACAGTACCTTCACCGCGTAGAGCTGTCCATCATCCTTGCTGCGACACTACAAAGGCAACAACACAACAATAAAAGCCGTGATCGAAGGTTTGAGGACATTTAGACCTGTTTTTGTGCCCAATGCGCCCTAGATCGGCGCGGTTGACTCTGCCGCCAAGTTAACGTGATGTAAGTTCCAAGCACACGATTTGAATAACATCTTGTTTTTATTCCGTTATCTGGCAAGGATGAATAGGTACCTTAAACACTTGTCCATAGTCGCCACTGCCCAAACAGCTGAGTTGTTCAAAGCAACTGGTAAAGTACGAACGAGTCTTGTTGTAGTACGGACTGTCGAGATTTCGGTTTCCCGTGAACGAAACGCCCTCGGCTACGTTCAGCATCTGCATTTCCTCATGCTTCACCCGATCAAGGCGGCGTTGCTGAGTATAGCAGATACGCCACCATGTATTATTATTATCACTAAATTATTTATATGTGAAAATATAAAGGGCAATTATAGTAGAGCTTGTTCAAATCGATTAACTTTATCTGGCAAAGCAACTGATTTAAGTGCAAATTAGTGCCGCATTTTGCAGAGAATTAAGCGCGTCACTACATGACTAGTAACAATATTTTCGAATAAACCTTATAGTTACTTGCATGTATTAGAAATTTTTACATATTTCGCTAGCGTACTCTGATAATATCAGCTTATTTTGGTAATATAGTCCGCCTAATTTTGCGAAGTTTCATAGAATAGCGTCTTTCACATATAAGAAATAGACACAAAAAACTGAGAAACTGTTGGATGAAACCTATATTGCGGTTCAACGATACTTGTACCTACACTATTCTTTTGCTCAGTAGTATTACACTGCCTGTCTGTAAGAGCTAATCATCTAGGGATTACACGTTTGGACAATTATTACTCTGAGGTGTAGATAGGGCGTAAATCCTCGCCAGTGCAAGCGGTCGTCATCAGAACTGTCGCTACGCATCTGTGAACGACAGAATGGGTTGAATTAGTACAATTAGTACGAAAGTTGAAAATTGATATTTTTTACTATGCTACAATATTTTTTCGCTAAAAGTCTAGACGCCGTGCAGATACGCTTACAGTGTTAGTCTTCAGGTCCGACCGTGACTAACACTCGTTCATATAACAAAAAATGTACGTGGAAAACTTAATAAAAAAATAACGTATTACCCTTACCACATTATCCATGTTGAAACTTCTAGCAGCCATTTTCACAATATATGGGCGATAATCGACTGATAAAATTTGAACGATTTTCTTTTATTAACACTTCAATGTGGCTCGGCTTGGTGAACAAAAAGAGTAGTAGTATTTGCCGGCTCATTTTGTCGCTGTTTGCACCCCGCCAGATTCTCTCCAGGCACCTGTATACGCATTACACATAAATTGACCGAAAAATCGAAATGAACGTATGTGCTACGTGACAAAAATTACCGCCTCGGTGAATTTCTTACTTTCTTGGCAGCGCTGGTTGACCGAGCGGCAGTTAGTCGTCTCTTTGCCGGAGAATTCTGTTCCATCTCCGAGCAGACGGCCAGCAAACGCCAGTCGCGGCCTATGGGGTTCTACCTGCTGTTCGCGTAAACGATCCCCCCGCAGGTGATGAAAAAACAATTGTCGACCGAACCCAGAGGACAGAGCACGCTTGAGGCGGCGAAGCCACTCCGCAGGCGACCAACAGCTGAGCGGTGCGACCCCGCGAGCAGGTCACATCAGCAGAACACCCACACAACTCTAGTCGCACAGCAACTTAATGCGCGTTCACAAAAAGCACTCACTTAAAACATTACGTACAGTCTGTCTCTCTCTGTCCCTGCCCGTCTAGTCTATTTCTTTTCTTCTTCGACTTTGTCGGAAGAGAAGCAGCTTCACCTCTCAAAATCACAACATCGAATTTTTACTTTCCAGCCAAGTCGTGTTCGGGAGTATGACCCGAGCAACTGCTATCTCGAGAAATCAACAAATAAGTTTTTCCCCCACTAGTATAAGTAGTTACGAACTGCGCTCTCTGTTTAGCAGGAATCGGGCAGAATCAGTGACGCCTAAGTGAAGTCTGGATGCGCTGTGGTACGATGTGTCGCGGCAAAGCTTTCCTTCACACTCGTTTCGCGTCAGGCCTGTACGCTTAGAGCCGCTCCTCGCAGGGCACGCGCTCCGGATTTGACTACTTATGCGAAATCTCCAGTGCCGTCGCCTTGATTTCTGCCCTGCTAAACTTTCAGCGCAGTACGGCTCTACTTGGCGCACAAAACGTTTGAAGTTGAGAAAATTATTGACCACCCATTTCAGCTGTGTTTGAAAGCATTTACGCGCCAAACAAGATGGCGTCACTGTTGTACTATTCAAACAGCGGAGTGGCGCGAATATCTGGCTAAATATTTGACGAGAATAACAAATCCCAAGTAGACGAGAAAGATTTTCATATATTGGAAAATGCGAAGGAAAGCTTTACCGCTATACATCGTATGACAGCGCATGTGGTACAAACTGCAAGCAAATATACATTGGGCGGGGTCTACCGGTATGATAAGTCTGTCTTGATAAGAGTCAGAGATGCGATAAGAGATGCGTTCATCTATATATTACAAGGGTTTCCCCACTCGTGCGTTTCCGATGCCAAAATTTAGCCAAGCTCTAAAACTTAAATTTTTTCTCGAAAGAAACTAATGGCCTAAATTATTTAAACACTCGTTTACTGCGTATGCAATTATAAGGGAAACGATAATAATGAAGTGGCGTTAACTACGATGCCCCGAATAAACTCAGCTGATGCTTTTTTTCCCTTCTGAGAAGTTAACCTTAGTCACATTTACGTTTTCTACTTGTCTTTCACACATTTTACAAACGTAGGTAGCTCAGGATAGAATACCAATTTGCTTGTTTCTTTATTGCGATACAGATAAAATAGCTTTTCTTATAGGAACTTTCTCGAGCTGTCAAGACATTTCCACGAACGGGCCGGACACCTAAGTCAATGTGCGTTTTTCCGCTGATTGCCTAAAACAGCGCTCATTTTCGTTGCATGTGGAATATGTTATCATTGTAACATTGTACATTGTAAAATGTACATAGATGTTACTACGTGCGCCAGTATAGGTAAATAAATTGCTCGACCGCGTATTTAGTTTTATTTTTACGGGATTTTATTACCAACAATTGTACCAGTCGTATCTCACGGTTAATTTATTCATCTCCTATTGTCTCTATCGTCATCAACATACGTACATGAGTGAAATAATCGGTTAGCTCAATTCATGCATATTCTTTCCGGTGGTCACACCCGCCACCGTACGTCGTCTACGGCTCTGTGCTTGCCTTGTCAGACGATCTCCCTGTTTTCTAAGCCGAGTCTGTCCCTGTTTCGCACAGTGTTCTCGCACAAAGTTCTCATGCCGTAAGAGTAGACGCCGCCGGTTCTCAGAGGACTGAAGCTGGATGCGGCCAGGGATGTGCGACGTCCCGTATTGAGGGAGGCGGTCACAGTACACTCATACCTTGAGAACACGTTACCAGCGTACGGGATGAATACAGTTGAAATGGCGACTAATTGCCAATAGTCGTATATCATAGGTAAACATCACTAAGTAATCAGTGTTGGTAGCCAGTCATGGCCTGTTCACGGGCGAACACGACCCCTTCGGTGATGTGGGAGGTGGGCACTTTTTTAAAAATAGCGTTTCTCGTGTCATTTTTTTACGAAAATGGTTTTCTAATCGCAAAATGATTCGGATGTCATCATGAGTGTCATCTACTACCCTCGTTATTTATAATACATGGCTATGAAACCGCTACATGTTTGTGGTACTCAGCTCTGAAATGGCAAATGGCAACGTACTCAAATGTGACATATATTTTTCATACACTCGTTCGAGAACCCTCTCGTCGGCTCAAATGGCTACTCGACGTCAAATGGCTAGGATTTGCGGCGACTCGGCATTTCCCAACAAGACAAAGCAGGTGACACCCAGCAGACTACAGTTAGACTCAATCTTCGTCACTGGTGTGGCCTTCGCTTCCGGGCTCGGATGGCGCTGGGGTAGACGTGCGCGACTGTGAAGGAGACGGAGGTTCGGACATTGGTCTCGGATATTTCAGCTGAAGTTTACAGGACGAGGCGTGGTCGGCGAACTCGGGATGCGTTTTGTGGATGGCTTCCTGTCGTGCTTTTCTGTCGAGAGAAACGTGAATTGGATTAATGCGTATATCATAGATGGTATGTGTCTAGCTCGTTTGGTATATGAACGTATACAACCATTTTCAGCTGATAAATCAACTGTCTAGTTCGTCTGATCGCTACGGAATTATAAACTTCTACCACGATGTGTGTACCACCATCACACGCGCACATAAGCTGCCTTTGGCAAGGAAAGCACATCCAAACTCATTGTACGCTTTAAGAGAGTGTAAAAGTTATTGGTCGCCCTGAAATGATTCCTTGTGCCGTTCACATTGACGAAAGCGTCAAAAGTGAATGCAGCTGGCGCTACTTCCATAAATTTACACTAAGATACCTGTAGTAGACGCCGAGATTCTTCCAGTCGAGTAGATCACTCAGTCGTTCCGTGCGGTTCCTCTGGATGATGCGTTGGCGGCGCGTCAGCTGTGAGAAATCGCTTAGGAACTGTGCCAATTGGCAGACACTTTCTTCAGGACTTATGAGACGTCTCTCGACGATGTAGATCCCGTATGACATTGGGTCGGACACGTGTTCCTGGAATTTAGCGTCTTGTTAGAGTTCTGACGTTTGTCCTTTACTTCAATTGTCTCAGTTTAATATCGAGTTCAAGCAAATTGTGGATTGTATTAGTATAGTTTTTAGACATGTTCTGACATCGGTCGATTCAGCATCACTGTCAGACTCTACCCATTTAGATGTAGACAGAGCTTGCAATTTGGGCCATTAGATTCGCTCTGTCTCTTCTCAATTTGTTTGCTGCCCATCAATACCAATTACGGCTGCCTTTAGCCGAAAATTCTGCCACTTACTTGAATAAAACAACCAAAGCCTGACAAGTTCGTGGTTATACTGGGAATGCCCATGAGTGTGCACTCTGCCGGTGTATAGCCCCACGGCTCGTAGTACGATGGGAACACGCCGAGATGACAACCACGCACGAACTCTTCGTAGTCCATGCTAAACAACGGGTTCGTTGACGAAAGGAACTCCGGATGAAAAATCACCTTCACCCGATCTTCGCGTTTGTTGAACAGCTGACAGCGTCGTATTGAACAAAGCACCGGGTCGTTGTCGTCGTTGATGACGTTGTGCGTACAGATAGGAGGTAGATCACCGCGTTGGGTCGCGTAAATGCCGCGCTTCAATTTAACGATATCCTCATTGCGCAGGAGCTCCTCGTTCGACGGGATGCGCCCGCTAAGCGCCGTCTCGAACAGGCGCTTGCCGATTCGCTTCTGCACCTCATCGACGGCCTCGCGAAGCTGCTTGCAAACCGCCTGGCCGCGGAGCGACTCAACGTTGAAGTTGTTGGTCTTCGCCGGGAAGATGAGGAAGGCGATGACCGTCACCTCGCTGCCAGCCTGCTTCAGCCGGTAGTTCAGCCTGGCTAGGGCCTCGATGAAAAGGTCCGCCCCCTTGTTGGAGAACTCGTAGCGGCCGGCGATGAAGCAGTAAATTGTCTTGTCCAGATCGAAATCATAGTGTCCGTAAAAGTGACCCCGCACAAAATCGTGAATCTTCTCCTTGGCCACGGCGTGCATATTCTGGAATTCGTGCATTGCACTAAACCGCTTCACGTTCAGGCCATTCGGCGTGATGACGTCGGCCTTTCGCTTGAGCAGATGCAACGCCTCCATGGCAGTAACCTCGGACACCGTCGTGAAGATATGGGCAGCGTGGGTAGCCGCTCTCTCCATGCAGTAGCGATGATAGATGCCGCGGTTACCCGCCTCCCTATCCAGATTAAACTTCGACAGGTTGTTATAGAAGTCCACGTTGCCGGCGCAGAGGTACCGGCCAAGGAGGGTCGCGTGCGTCGTGAAAACCGTCGAAATGTCGACCTTGCGCAGCCGACACAGCAACAGACCTACGCCTGCCAGCCATTCGTGAAACTGGGCAACAATATAGGGTTGACCGGACCGTCTGTGCACGGCGTTATTATAGCTTTCAAGAAACCACGACGTCAAGAAACCGAATATCACAGCGTCGTTCGACTCCTGATCGTGCCAGGGTATTCCAATATTGCTTAGCTCAAATAGGTGTTTCTTCCACTCATCCAGTTTCCAAGCGGCAGAGCCTATATCGAACAGGACAACCTGCGGGTAACCGTCGATTAGCCATCGTCCATAGATGACCCGTACGCCCTGCGCCTTGAACTCCTCCAGAGCCTCGGTGTAGGGGCCGGCCGGCGCATCGAGCACCTCGACCTCGGTCCGAACTAAAGCGTCGTTGATGGGCCCGAGCAGACAATACTGGTTGCCCAGTTCTTCGACCGTGACCTCGGCCTTTGATCGGATCACCGTATAGATGCCACCGACTTTGTTCGCTACCTCCCACGACACCTCGAACACCCAGCGGTTCTCTAGAGCGGCACTGGCGCCTCGGTCCAACACCTCCTCATTCTGAGTGCCATCGAGACGGTAGAAACGCTTCGACAGGCGAGACATCATGAGACACGCCGTAACCACACTAGCTATCGGAATAACGGTGGCCGCGAACGCGAGCCGGATTCGAACGTCGGATAGCCACGCGGTGGCTGAACGGGAGGCGGCGGTAACTACCGAACACTGGGCCCCAATTCTCGCGCTGTCAACGGCACCGGGCACGGTGCACAGACTTTTCACTGCTCTACCAGTCGAGCTAGGCACGGCGATCGTTTTAGAGAAGTTGGTCGTCCGGAAAACTTGGACGAAGGATGCTCGCGCCTGCTGCCCGGATTCGATCTCTCTTAGCTGAGCTGCAGGAACCGCCTGCGTCCGACCCTGGGTACGTGCTCGGTGAGCGTGGAGAGAGCCTGGCGTTTTGTGGTGTTCGGGAGAAGGCAACAATGTCAGCGCAAAGTCGCCAAGTGGAGAGGCGAGAGGGGACGGGCCGCGAAGTCGCGTAATGTGAACGAAACTCGAAGCGATGTCGGCAGTGTCCGCCCGGCAAACGGACGCAGACGCACTCAAAACTGGCCACTGTCACGCTGGAGATCAGCCTGACCTCTCCCCTGTTGCCCTCCCCCATTAAAACAAGCTCAGGACATTGCTCGAGGTTCAAATCCGTATGGCGCGAGACGCACAGTTACTACGTATGCTATTCGTCTGTATTGCATTTTAGTTAGGAAGAGATGCGCTAGCCAACAGCAGCCGATAACTGTCAACCAGTAAAGCACGACTGCGATATCGTGTACAGAAACTTCTACGCCTCACGGGTGTCCCGAGTGGGCTATATAAATGTAGTACGGCTATAAATACCCAATATTGGCAATGCATTCTGCCTCTGTAGCTTTGTTATACTTTCGAGGTGGCGGGACCTTGGCCAAGACCTACGCCATTGATGGTAAACGCCACTACGCGTTTACAGTTGTATTGCATAATTGTGCCGCTATATAGTGCCCCATCACGATACAGTAGGCGAAAACACAAGTCGTTCACAGCGGTTAGATTATTTGCGTGAACATTTCTTTCCGTACGTTCGTTTTCGAATAACGTGCCGTCACTCCATACCAAGAAGCCGTCAGGTATATGCACACTATCCTTGTATATTATCTAGAAGATATCAGGCTGGTTTAGCACGCACGGTGTTCATCAGCATAGCACATATCGAGTACAGACTTTTATGGAGACGACAGAGTAACATGTAACATACACAGGAATAGCTCGGTAAGGCTACTTAGTCGAAATCGCGCTAAGAAGCCTAATTCATCTCCAAAAAATTGAACGATTCTTAGCGCTCCTATTTTAGTGAAATATTTGGACATACAAAGTCGAATAAAGGCTCGTTATAGAAACAAAGCTTTTTCGAAATGCAAGCAAGCTAACAAAAGCCGAAGAAGATGCGACCAAGCTGTTTTAAACGCGAAAAATAGCGAACTTGATTGAGCTATCAGCAGGTATACGTAAAACCTTCATATACACACCAAAATAAATTAATCAAGAAACCGTCATCACTTTTACTTTAACAGGTTGCTACGTCGAGCATCATGCGGCGGAATGTGCCCATCTCATTAGTCTACCAAGCGAACTTAGCTCAGTCAAAGAACTAAATAGCAATCAATATGAGATGCTATTGGTCGTACTCGATGATGATCGAAAGTCGTTGTCAATTCCTCCTCACGAACTTCATTGTTATATATATATATACTTATTGTATACCACGCGACAAGAGTATTTAATAAATGATGATAGATAAGCTCGGTGGCTTGGTGCATTCGTATGCGCCTTCCGACTGGAGGAGACACATAGGTGCACGGGTTCGATCCCCGCCGGTGCACATTTATATTTATATGGGGTCCGTCTTACGAAGTAATGCAAAACTGATACAGTGGACGTTAAATGTTGGCTGATGATCAGCTTTAAAAAATATATATAAGCCAATGAAAAACTGCACAATGACGACATAACGGAGAATATTAAGTCTAGTAGTACAATGCTTAAGGATTACAAATGTTTCATCTAACGAAAAATAATAATTTAATGCGAAGTTGCATGATTTCATGCAGCAAAATTTAGCACTTCGATGACTCAGGCTACCGCCTACCCCCTTATCCCCCCCAGGGTATCGCCTGAACTACCTATATGATACTATACCAAATAAAACATGCAAGGTGTAGTTAATTTCGCGCCGAATCCCAGTTAATTTTTCATCCTATTAAAATTAGCTTTTAGAAAAATTAGCTCTGCCGCGTATAGATTTCTTTCGACAAAAAATAATTTATTTTAAAACACACGAATCATTAGGAGTAGTTGGCGACCATTGAATTGGCGCAGCATATTACTGCGGCCACCGTACACCTAAATTGGCCATAATTCAAAACTGATATGATACTTTTTTCACTGGTATCTCGCTCTATCAATATAACGGAGGCTAAACGTTACACAACATTAAAAAAACCCTTTGAGCAGACAGGTTGCAATTGTCAAATAGTCTGAAATTTTTGACAGCCGTCCAAAAAGTGCAAGTGTTATTCGCATTGGGCCTTTCTAGCTCGACACATTGTCTATTTTCTGAAGGAGATCTGGTATTTCGACCAAAGTCGCACTCCAAAAGGCAATATCCGCGTTAGTGCACGCCGGTAGACAAATAGTCAATAATACGGCAGTACTTGCACCTTCAGACTCTCTAAGCAGCGTTTAGTAGTAATGCTGGCATATCATAGAGTTTTTCCACAAACCGCCAACGTTCGCACGTCATTACTGACATGTGAACGCTAGTGTTGTGGGTGCACACACAAGGGCCGTTCGCAAACCACTCGCTCAAGACGACTTGTGACACCGAAATTCGAAGCACTGCCGCGTCCAACTCCGTGTTACTGTCGTGCGACAGCTCCCTCGTCGTGAGTCCAGCCGCTTTGTTCTGTGTTGTGGTTGCTCTCTTATATCGTCAATCAAGCAGCTGTTGTACACAGACGGGGCAGGAGTCTGCCTTATATGTGGAGGAGCGGGTCCGTCATAGTGAGAAACGGACCGATTACGAAAGATAAAGACCCCTCGAGCATTTGTTCGAATTCGTACTGGCTGTATGTGTGATTGCCGTTTACGTGGTGACCGCGAGAGTTTCGCTGTTTTGGTGCGTCAGTGGACATAGCGAAGTGCACGACGGTATGTCCCGGTGAACCTGACCACCCGGCTGCACAGCTTGTTCGACAACGACACAATGCTGCCAATACACATTGATGACAAGGAATACAAATATCGAAGTGCTCCAGGCCGCCTCAAAGAATGGCTCCTCCACTGGATCAGGTAAGTTGCAATCGTCGACGGCGGCCGGAGCGCCAATAAGTTAAAAGAGAAGGTATTCTGGCGCAGTGAAACGTGGCGTCCTGCCCGGTGCGGCAGTAACAACTGCATTGCCAGGTCATATTCACAGGCAGATCCGTGATTGTCCCATCCAGTTCAATGGAGCCCTCGGATCGTAATTCAGGCTTCTAGCTGAATGTCACCACGGAGGCATACATGATGGCGGGGTGGGGGGTGAGGGAGGAAGGGATAACAACGATGCAGTTTCTTATTTCACAACAAAGAAGAGAGACGACAACGAAAGCGATCAGTTTTGCTGTGGGCGATGAAATGTTCTACTGTAGCAGTAGCAACATCGAACAGGAAATGTTCTCATTTTATCCATCGACCGGGGCTGTGAGGAATAATTTGATTCGTAGAGTAGTAGAGGGTCCGTTCGGTTTGAAGGAAGGGAGAAAACAATGCGATCACATGGTACCGGCGTGACAGATTGTCATTCGGGCTTTGTGACTGGCCACTGCGTAACATGTGCTGGTACACTCGGAACATCTGGAATGGGGTAGAAATGGGTGACAATCGCATTGGTTACACCTGAAAATCTTGACGGACCGGGCATCACAAATCCTCATCAGCTATTACGCACTGTTCGAAGACGCGCGAACAAAAATGCACCGATCTATTTCGACATGTTACTTGCGCTAGGATTCAATAACAATGGGGAAATAAAACATAGATTGGTAAATACCCTGAGGATTCGGGGAGGTTGAAGAGAGGAGAACCTCCATCTGCTAAGATGTAGAGCTCCATTCCCAGGTTGTACTAGAAGTCGCTTGCCGTACCATTGCTCGGCCATACCAGTACAATTGTAGCTGTTTACGCTAGTCTTTACCAGAAGATAAAAACTAAGAATAAATTATATTAATGTATATGTAATCATGCGTTCGCGTATCCTGAAATATATAGACTTCTCTTGGTAATGCAGAGTTTTGGCATGTTGTAAGAAGGTACTGTAAAATTTTGGTTAGCTGTGGGTTTCACATAAGGAGTCATATGTGCTTATATTAGATTCGACCTAAGCCATTCTTAGCACTGACATATTGGAACTCGTTAGAATTGACTACAAGGCAGACTGGTTTAGCTGATCCCCTTAGAGTTAAGGTGTCAATCAATGGATTTATCCGTGTGGCATGTCTGTTCTGAATAACACATGAACACGCCAGTAGAAATACCAAATCAAGGCCGGATACCGAGCCATTCATGTTTCACCTTATACATCCTTCTGGAATGTTAGAACTCAACATATTGGTTTGATGATGGCATAGTTGAACAGCACCTCCTCTAGACAGATTTTTTTTACAGTGCGTTGCCTCAACGTCGCCTATGGCTTACGGCTGCGTTTATATATAAAAATATATGACAGCGGACCGTAGACATCTTAAGTTTAGGTGTGAGGCAGGCGAAATATACACATTAAGGGTAAAGAAATAGTTCGCCTACAGTGAGACTGTATTTCTCCATTGTTCACTAACAGTTACTTTCTGGCTTTATACGCGACATAGCATTGTCCTGAAAGGTGCTTCGGGTATATACTGCATCAAGCCAAGACAACATAAACAGGAGGATTCCATTGGCTAGGGTAGCAGGCCACTGGTAGTCCTATACTCCACTGTGTAAATGTTTTTGCTGCAGATATGCTCGGCTAGGCAAATATTTCAACAGGCTACGATGCTAATTTATCGTTTGCGGAAAAATCTTATTGGAGGTAGTTGGTCTATGCCTGTTTTACGCAAAATTCAAATTTTCAAAATATTATATGAAGGTATTTACGATTGAACTTCCGGGAAATTCACCAGATACAGCTTGACTTGTTTTACGTTCCTCCTGGAAATATACACGTGCTACCAATGGATCCACGCCGTCAATTCGCCATTTAACGAAGAGAATTATGAATTAAATGGAAGTATAGTACCAAACGTTTGTGAAGGAACCGACTCGAATCTGTTGAGCTTCGAATCTATAACATAGTTACACCACTGTTTGCTGTTTCTCCATTCTAAGACGCGAATCCAATCTGAAACCCGGATGAGAATGAAATCAGAATACCGATTAAGAATATCATGGAGTACAAAACAAACATTCAAATGTCCTCTTGACATGGTACATCTACCGATTGACAAAATACATCAACACAACAAAAAAAATATATCGATGTGTATCAAAAACCGATTTAGCTCCTAGTCAAGCATCCAATTAGTTGGCAAAGTAAGCAGGTCATATTTAGTTATTGAGACGCCCTGTAGTTGTTTTTAAAGTCCCTTTTTGTTAAACATGAGGGAGATCTACCCACATGGTCTGGCCGAATTCAATTGCTGAATTATTGAATTACGGCTTTACTTGCTGCGGGTGGCTATCCATAAATAATTTCATTACTGTATTTAAACAGAATGTCGCTTTTCCCTGTTGAACACGACGGCAGAAACACTGTTCCCTGGCTACTTGGGTTTCTTGATTTCGTTATGCTACTAGGGAACTGAACTATCCGCTGTTGCGAACAAATCGACTTGTTCATTATGCCTCGGCATACAAAAAACAGACTCGTCATTCAGCAGACATTTTCTCACTTTATTGTCGTCTAGCTGGAATTTGCCACGCGTGGCGGCGAGATAAATTCCTCTCCGGCGGTTATACAAAAAGATGATGAAATGTGTGATCATCATTTTGGCAGCGTGACCCTGAAGTGTGATAATATAAATAGTAGTCCGATGGAAAAGTGACGCGACGAAATGCTGAATGAAGTTCTTGATGATATGAGCGCCGGCTGTACACTCTGTTGTTAAACTGTGTACATATTCGTGCTGTTTCTTCATAGGGTCGTGCTGTCGGGTCAAGCTACAAGGAACCTTTTTCTGTTCCTTTGTATCAACCTCGGGTTCGCGTTCGTCGAGCTCTTCTATGGACTATGGACCAACAGGTTAGTACCAGAAACTCCACGTAGCGACCATATAGTGCTTGTTAACATTAAGCAGGCCTTTAGTAAACTCGAATAAAAAGTAAATAGTCAAATTACGAACAACCCCTTTAAAGAAGGCTATGGTAGAATCTCTCCTACCGGCGAAACCGTTCCATCAACTAAAAAGGTATCGCCAAGAGGGCCAAAGCTGATCTTAAGATATTTTTTCCAGCTCTAAACTGTGATAGGATTCAGTGCGATTCAAATGAGTTCCAGCTACCATCTAACTGATGTTATATTACTTTGTCTGTTTTCAATTCAACAGCCTGGGTTTGATCTCCGACTCGTTCCATATGTTCTTCGATTGTTCGGCTCTCGTTACCGGTCTCGTGGCTTCGGTCATTATGAAGTGGCGACCCAACGAACGCTTCACATTCGGCTACGTGCGAGCTGAGGTTCTGGCAGGATTTGTCAATGGACTTTTCCTCGTATTCATTGCGTTCTTCATCCTTTCGGAAGCCGTCGAGGTAGGTGGATCAGCACAATGGCTCCTTATACTACTCACCTCCAACTGTCGCCTTCGCACTGACAGACAATTTTATTCTTTCATTGCCATTAGTAGCCACGAAGCGTCTAGAATAGGGCTTCTCTGGCGGCCGTGTTATAGTAACCTATGTGCGTTGTTTGTTATGGCCGTTGTTACAGCGTCTGATGGAGCCTCCGGAAGTGAAGCACGAACGCCTGTTCCTTGTTTCGGTCGCTGGACTCGTGGTCAATTTGATCGGAATCTTTGCTCTAAACCATGGAGACCATGGCCACTCACACGGTACCATGTCGAGCTTTAGCAGCACCACAAAATCCTTTTGGTTTTGGTTTTCTTTTTTTCTTTAAATTTTTCTCTTCCCCTTGGAAATCAACATTTTTCTTTGCACCACGCATTACAGCCGCAAAGGCTGGCCGTCGCATGGCCGGAGCATGCTAGTGTCCAGAATACAGATACGTGAAGAGCAGATCTTCGTTTTCCCTTGCGGGAATTAAAAAACCAATCGTTACTTTGCGTCAAGCTCAAAATATCACAGCTGAACGGCGACCGGAGGCCGTATTTGACTAGGCGCCATAGTTCTGCAGATCGCACTAGACTGGCAGGCAGTCTATTTGGAACTTTTTCTGACGGTCCTTAGAAAGGAAGCCGCTATGTAACGTCTGTCATAATTCATTTCGCTGCAGGTGGTGGCAGTCACGGCCACAGTCATGGCCATGGAGGACACAGTCACGTAGCTGCTGTTCAGTCAGATAATATTCTACTCAACATAGCTGGCGTGAATTCAGGCCACGATCATGGACACGCGTTGAACGGGCACGCTCCACACGGGGGCCACAGCCATAGCCACGGAGGTTGGTGACCATTATGGGCATAGTCGCCGTATTTATCCTATTGATCCAGGTTTGTTGCTCTCTAAGGAACAACCCTCTAACGTATTCTTGCGCGTTCAGACATACAGACTGAACAAAGAAAAACACTCCCGGCTCTCCGTTGTCTCGGGGATGTGTTACCACTATACAACAATTTCTAATGACTTCCGTGATTCGATTAGGTTCGTGCAACAACTCCAGCGGCGGTGGAGGTCGAAGTCAGCTTATGCAAGGGGTGCTTCTGCACATCGTCGCCGACACTCTCGGATCAGTTGGCGTTATCGTGTCAGCCTTCCTGATGAACCATTTCGGCTGGATGATTGCGGATCCCATCTGCTCGATGTTCATTTCCGTTCTCATTCTCGTCAGTGTCTATCCATTGTTGAAGGAGTCCATCTCCGTACTAATGCAGCGAGTCCCACACGCGCTTGACAGTCAATTGCCGTCCTGCTTTCAGCGGGTGAGCGCATTAGATGGCGTTTATAGTGTACAGGTAAGCTTTTACCGCAGTGCCTAGATTTTGGTGAGGCTAAGCTCTACATCGTTTTATGGCCGCTTGCGGTAACATTCCACCCTCGAGAGCCGGCGTAACATACGTCCAGACGCAGAGTCAATAAGCATTGTGGCAAGTGGCGACCTGCCTAGAGATGAAAATCAAGAAAAGAGATTACTGATCTCGGTCGCCGCGCCTAGGTTCGGAATAAATATATTCCATGGTGATCAATCAGTGTTCGATCAGCTCTGAATTTTTTGCTTTTCAGGAAAAGCACTTTTGGACGTTATGCAGTGGCGTGTTCGTCGGCAACATGAAGCTGGAAGTCGCCCGAAGAGCAGATCTCTCCCAAATCCTTGGTCACACGCAGGCCATCTTTAAGCAAGTCGGCGTCGATAAGCTGTACGTGCAAATGGAGTATGCAGCCATGTAGATACACAACTTTTGCTTTCAACACAAATAGTATTGTTGTCGACGGCTGACTTGCCGGGTCGCTCGGTGACATGCGTCAATGGCATTGGCTTACGTGCCACTCCACGCCACATGTTCACCGTTTACACAATTGGCTCAGCGGTTGACCCGACCTCCCAGCCCGTTCTATGCGCGACTTATGTGACAATTTCGCGAGATATTTCGTATGCTCTGCTCGGCGACCAGCACAGCAGTATGCTGTATGTAATTATGGACGCAGATTGACGCAGGCTCTAGGGCGCACGCCTATCATGCGAGAAGAAAGGCCGAGATACCAGTGTCGCCCTCGGCCTGCTGACAGGCTTGGCGAAATATTGCTCATAGTTTGGGTGAATTGGCTTTTGTCGTCGTCAGAAAGCGTTTACATGGCGGCCGTCCAGTAGAGCTAGATTAGTCTGTAATTTTGAGACAATGACAAAGAAAATGACAGCTAATAGAAAAGCACACCGAAGGTTCTGCAGGCTCAACTGCCTTGTGAACACAGGGAAATAGTCGGCTCATTCACTATAGTGTACTATCTACCCAGCTGGATAGTGTGTTCAAACACGACATAGCGACGAGCGTCAACCGCTGAGGTAGCAAACGGGGAATCGAAGCGACAGCCGAATGGTCTATTGGAAAAACGAACATTTGCCGATATCAGAGTAGAATGTTTCGCATTGACATTCGTCAGTCCCGGACGTCTAATGAGAGAAACTTGCGCCTGATTCGTAGATGAAACAAAGTCTCAGAACAACGTAATATAATTCCATCGGTCTCATGAATAAGTGGCCAATGGGAGACTTCATTTTACTGCTTAATTCAAAAGACGCACGTTGGTGTTTGACTTTTTTAAGCTGTAATGCAGTACTGTACATACCTTTTGTCTCAGCCTCATTACTACGCTTAGGTGCTTGTTGGATTCAATTTTTCGAAATTCCCCAATGAGGCTTCTGGTGATAAACACTGAGATGAAGAAAAGTACGAATATATATATAAGGACTACTAGCTACTCGTTCAGAAACGCAGATGCTGAAACAAAAAAATCGGCTCACCGTTTAGAGAGACCTATTCGCATGAATATACATAGAATATCGTATGAATATATGATATAGCTAGTTGTATAACAAATTACTTTCGACCGACAAAATTAAATCTCAATGATTGAATAAATGGATATTACGGACTGACAAAGATGAGAAGTGTTGAGGGGAGGTAAGCCTGATGGGAAAGGAATGGGTAGTAAGTGTGTCGAAAATCAACAAGGAGGAAGAAGCGTTTG
This sequence comes from Tropilaelaps mercedesae, assembly GCA_002081605.1. NCBI lineage: Eukaryota > Metazoa > Arthropoda > Arachnida > Mesostigmata > Laelapidae > Tropilaelaps > Tropilaelaps mercedesae. Next base: position 42,370 of record MNPL01001553.1, read on the forward strand.
TAAAATAATAAATGTTGATATTTTAATTTATCGTGATGCATATTTCTTTCCTTAAAATGTACGTTCTAGAGAAAACAATTTGCCTACAGACCTACCGCCATCCTAATTACAAGTTCGTTCCTGGGATGCCTAAAAGCGCGTTTAGAAGTTTACATGGAGGCACCATCATACAGATTTAAAACCTGAACCCTAATTTTTTTAATTTGATCGAACGTATTGTAAGACTACCGCGAGTTCTAAGACCTAAGAAGGACGTTCACCTCTTCTTTTCCTGTAGTACAGAGTGGACTGTTCATTCGCGTTGTAAGCACTTCTAGCCCGCAATCCTTGTAAAAAGAGCCTGGCTTATCTTTTAGGAAGAAAGTACGATGATAGACGAAATGAAAGACTCTATTACAGAAGGTTGAACAGATTTTTTCACAGTAATTACTACCCACAAGAAAGTAAATGTATCAATGCAAATGGAAGTAGTAAAAAAGACTCCTCTTCAGGTTTTCGCTCTTATGTATATATATATATACACATATATATATATATATATATATATATATAAATCGTTCACTTCATGTTTATTATTGTAACCTCACTATTTCGGAAACAGTAAGACGCAGACAAAAAATCACGAAGATAATATTGTATCGTTCTTTTGATGCGTGCAGTGGGCTATCTAAGATTTTGCATACCTGTGGTAGCTAGCGTTGTCGTTCTGGATTTTGTGATATTGACACTAACTTTTATTTTTACTACGAGAAGAGGATTCCAAGATCTTAATTTTAAGCAAAAAAAGTTGCAACACTTTTTTCTCTAAACCTGAGTTTTCGGGTTAATTTGGGGTTTTCTATTTTTTTCTTCCTCTTTAGTAATCAAAAGCGTAATGCTTTTTAGAATTGAGCTTCTGCCTTTATTTGATACATATTTTCATGCTCAATAGATGAGCTATATTAATGTTTCACAATAATGCTAACACTTTGCAGAATCTTCGGCTCTTTTGTTGGCAGTACTTCTTTTCCAATACCATTTCCATAGCAGATTCCATAATAGTTGACATTCAAAGCAACTTTTCGAAGTTTAGAGGATTGTCGAAATACATACTTTCCGTCGCGAAACAACATTTCAAATGGCTTTCTTAGATTCTTCTCTCGAAGCATAGTGCCACATCTAGTTCCTATGCGACGTTCGGTAAGGCTCTCAGGTGACCCTCGCTTAGGAGAAGACGTTTGCCTTAATGCAGCATGGCCTGAACAAGAAAACGGTTCTCAAATCACAACCGGAGGCTACCAGTACATGCTCAGGCAACACGTGAGTATTAAATTGGACTTTTCTCTTTCATAGAGTAAGTATATATACATGTGTGCGTGTATACCTGTATGTTTGTCTGCGTTGCCGACTCTGGCTCGTCGCCTATCGCCTTCTAGTGATGAAATCTGACAGGACAATCCGTCACAGTACCATCGCCGTCGCAATAGAAACAGTTCGAAAAGTCTGGTTTATGTGTATTTCTCTTTGGCTTCATTGCTTTTGATCAAATCGGGGCAGTTTGTAAAACGATGGAAAGTCTGCCATCGTGGCGAGAAACCCCTTTTACTATCGTTGCGGCGAGCAGCATGTTCTTCCACCTAACAAGAACACAATTGACTAATTTGGCGGCCGCTAAGCAACAGAAACCAGAGTAGCTCCCAGCACCGAAGGCGCAGGATCAATCCGGTGTATTACTGGGGCAACGTGTCGGTCCAAATGCCGATTTTTCCTGACCTTAATTAAATATAGCGTGTACATATGTAGAAGAAATTGAGGTCTACCGAAGGTTTCTGGATGGTGATTCTGTCTGGACTCTTCGGCATCGTCAAACCGCGAACCACAACTCACACGAGGGTCACACGATGGCATCATGATATTCGCGGAAAAATCACCGCCGAATATCGCCTTCAAGGTATCAGCTGATGGTGCAGTACCGGCCTTGTACGTCAATTAGGTTTAGTGTAAACGCATGCCACCAGATACCTCACTTAGAATTCAGTTAGGCAGCATGAGTTTCAGTGGGTAGGCCCACCTACAGCGATAGTCTCACACTACCCGGCGGATACCCTGTTGTGGAACTGGGTGCACATAAGAGTTTCTTTGTCACAAAAAAAGACAAAAATCTTTTAGCAATGTTTAAAAACTGAGAAGAAGGCTCACTTGCCCATTTCCTGTGGTACAAAGCGGTCGAGCTCGGTGGCTTGGTGCATTCGCGTGTGCCTTGTTCGGGTGCACGGGTTCGATCCCCGCACATTTACATTTATGGGGTCCGACTTACGGAATAATGTTAAAAACAGTATTGTGGATGTTAAATGTTAACTGGTGGTCAGTCCTAAAGATATAGTACAAAGTGAACTGTTCGTTCGTATCATAAAATCTTGCAGTGGACAATCTTTAAAGAAAATAGCTAATTTATCGTTTACTGGTCAAATACGACTGCAGATGGAACGGGAGATCCTGTTAAGGAAAGTAGGACAGATTTCATCACAGCAGTTTCTAGCCATGAGGAGGGAAGCAAATGTGTTAGGCCTCATGTACAGACGCGATCGGCAATTCCAATACTAGTGCTCAATAAAGGTCATCTGAGAATTGCTAAACGCTATACCTAGATAGATACCTACATAGGAAGTTAAAATCCGACCTCCAAATATTTTATTAAGACGTCTTTACATTTATTAATATACACATGTACATACGTTGCAATTGTGATGTGTTTGTAGTTACAAACGATTCTATATACACGCTTATCCTGCTATTGCAATTTGCACGCACCAAGCGGCGCCGTGTTAAACTTCTCTTGATAGATGCCGTTGATCCGAAGGCTCATGGCCGAGGGGTCTCTTGGCGTTTGGGCGTAAACTTCATCCGAGCCCGTCTTCGGCGCGAGGTAACACCGCTGCCTTCGGCGTTACCCAGTTGCAATTGTTGCAACTCCTCCAACTGGGTTCGCCTTTCCACCACCGAATGGATGTGGGTAAGCTCATCGAGCGTCTTGTCGAGTAGATTACAGAAGTCCATGGCATGATCCTTCTCCTACAAGAGAAACAATTAAGGTAAAGTGAGATTAATAAACAAGAAACATCTCTTCAAGTTTTCATATTTTTACGTAAGTTTTTTTAATTTCCCTTGAAAATAAAAGTCCATGTTATTTGATTGGTACTCCGTCCTGGTCACCTAATGTCACTGTTTGTTGCCAACACTTCCGGAAAACAGATCTATTAATTTTGCCATCACATGTTGCCACGCCAGAGGTAACTTGTTTCGAAAACCTAAAATTTTTTCGATGAAGCGCAAGCGATGGTTGGGTTGGCGTGGGACGTATGCGTAGATACATATCCATAAAATACCTTCTTTAACGTCGTTTAGATCAAAATACGCTTAAGCTGATAAGCCGAGGTTAGGCTAAGAACTCTTTCGCTTAGAAATTAAAAATTCTTCCCAAAATAGTGTTGCCTCTTGAAATTTTACAGTCCAGAACATGAATTTCCACAAATGGAGATAATTTCGAACATTTTCTGTAGTTTCCTAAATGTCAGCGTCACTGCAGAAATAGTATCGAAAAATCAGTGTTTCTGACTGGGAAAGCGTCAACATCTTGTTAAACACTGGTATAGATTATCAATTAAGTATTAAAGTATGTGGCTACTGAAATAAAAGCAAAAACCCGATGACCGAGAAGTATTGAGATATTTTTCTTAAAAATGAGTAACAGAAAACACATTCGATTGCTCGAAAACTGTTATGGCTCAGAGAAGGGAGTGTTAAAACATCTTCTTGTTAAAATTCAGAGCTCTTCTGATTTTACGTTCCCTCATATAAAGTAGATGAAAGTTTTATCAATTTTCAAAATACATAAGATCTACGACGGAACTAAGAACATCATTTGACGGTCAAGAGGATGATGAAAGATCACCATGACAATATATTTTTTTGTTTATTACTTTTTATAAGAGAAGTGAAAGAACGAAAAAATTGACCACACATATATATATATATATATATATA
>MNPL01001556.1:0-17160 GCA_002081605.1 Tropilaelaps mercedesae
TATATATATATATATATATATATATATAAACGTTTATAAAACTCAATGAAAATTCGATTTATACCTGAGTCTAGAATAATCTATACACATATTTGTACAGCGTGTTCGGTATACCATAATAGTATAACCGAATCGACACGTAATAGCTAAAATGTATTCCTTCCCCACTGCAGCTTCAATGAAAGAATTCAATGATACCGCCTTTACAGCCGTTTAAACTACAAATCGAGCATGCACTTATTGATGTCGCACGTATTCTACTAACTACATGGACCATATAACTATTTGGAAAATACGTAAACGTCCATGAAATAAATATACAATAACATTCGGTTGATAACATCCGTTTCGATTTGGTAAATGATCATTAATAGCATAACATAACAAGTAGCGATAACTCTGGTAGATACTAGACGTATTGTCTTTTTTTAACCCTCACCTCAACCTTGTTATGCAAAAGGGTTCTCTTTGATATTGGCCCAGATAATTGTACACTCAAATTAAAATGGACCTACTATTACTAAGTGCTTTCCCAAGTATCACAATTCTCACCGAAAAATATGCAATTAAATCTGCCTACAGCAAGACGTACAAAATATTGTACGAACTATCAACTTCAAGTCCAAACAAAGAATTTACAACGAGCCTCCTTATTATTTGCAGCTCCTTCTGGCCGAGCACAGCAAAAAAACTTCCGTCCTTTGTTAGGTCCCTCTTTCTTAACGACACGCATTACGGAAGTTTCACCGTGTCCGGAGCATGGCGGTGCCTGAGGTGGTCCCTTAAGGATGTTCTTCCAACTGGCGTTCAACTGCACCTTACGTTGAGATGACTTCGAGAGCGTTTCCGCTTCTTCGCCTTCATGTGCAGTCGAACTATTTAAAGAATGCTGACTGCCTTTGAGATCGTAGCTATTATCCTGATCGCCTAAAGAATGTCTTGATTTTTTCGTAAAAAATAAATTTAGCTTTGGCTGTGTTTTGACTTGTCGCTTTTTAGTAACCTCCTTTTCCGTTAGTTTCGACGGGTGCGTACCATAAGGCTTAACAAAGAAACCCTTTAGAGATGTCTGAGTGCCGGCGAACTCTGGCCAGAAACGGGTGCATTTTTTTGAAAGCTTTTCGGCCGAAATGGCGTTTATATCCAGCACAGCAGATACGGGACAATGATCGGACCCCATGATCTCCGGATGGATCTCACAACTGACAAAATACTTGAGTAGTGCCGCATCGCAAATAATGTAGTCGATCCGTGTACCAAAATTCGTCACTCGCGCAAATTTCTGCAAGTTCCAGCAAGTGTATTGCTCTTTTTCAAGAGGATGAAAATGTCGGAAAGCGTCGACGAAGTAAATATCTGAAACGCATTTTGAAAGCGTGTACCGGATTTAGACGACAATGGATGGTATTGCTGAATATATGCCAATGTCGCAATAATAAATAGAACATAGGAAACTCCAGACGTACGATATAGTGGCACAACGCTTGAAGCACTGACTTTTCAATTCCTGAAAATCTCAAATTAAGGCCACTTACCGTTGGATCGGTCGAGTAATCTGCTTAACCACATTCGCTCTGGAGCTAAGTCAAATTCCTCGCAGGGGTCGCAGTTGTCGATTCTTTTGTGCGATATATTCATGTCGCCTGCAAAAATAACATGACATCCTTTCGCCACGAGATTTCGAGCTTGGTGCTCCAACATGGCGTTAAAATTATACTTAAACTCGGCTCGTTCAGGCCTGTCAGGATCTTTGCGAGGACAGTATAGGTTGAATATTACTAAGGAGTGAAGGTTGCCATTTTTGTCTCTGCAATGAGTTACGCGTATTCAGACATAAAACAATAAATTGTACTAAAAGACGCATGATCATACTGAACCTAATGTCAATAAAAGGGCACGGTCGGGGGAAATATTTTCCAATAAGTTATTTTCGATGCGAATGAAACTCTTTTTAAATTAATCGCTGTTATGCCGATATAAATAAATGGCCTACATATGCGGTGTTATATGTTTAATAAACTATACATTTTTTTATATATATTTTTAATTATAATTTAAACTTACGAAATCTTGTAGAGTGCAGCGATGCAGCGACCTTCGGAATCAACATTAGCAACTTCCTCTGCACCGATGAAATCCATCGGACCATCTCCCATTGGACGCGGAACATCCAAAAGGTTGGCCATTTCCTCAATTCCTCCAACCGGACACCTTAGCATTAGTGTAATTCCAAGTAGATGTAATTTTAGATATTTTCTTCGTTTGAAACTTCAATTTATATTTAGTAAATTAGCCGTTTCCATAACCACCATGTGACTGTTTCGTTTTTGATCATTATTTAACCTATCGAAGAATGTGCACAGCAATTGTTTTCAAACTGTCAAGCTCAGGTCATAGCCAGCTCGAGTGGCAGGTAACTGACTACTTGTATATGCCAATAATATTGAATTGTCTTTCGTTTTCAAACCTTCAATTACTATCACGAATACGATAGGATTAGCTTCAGTTTACAAGAAAAGTTACATGAAACAACTAAACGGAAGAACTATTTTTATGATACATTAATCTACATTCCGTTAATATTTAATGGCTGACCGTAAATAGGATAGATGTGGTAGATAAATTACGACCGCATAATGGAGTATAGTAACGGCTTGGTAAACATAAAGACCGTTGCATGTCGTATAACTTCCTGGAGTGGATTTTAACACGACAAGATATGTAATCTTCGACCTTCCCCATAGTAAGTCGTAATAACCTTTGAAGAAATTCATTAACGGCAAACGGACGGAGATCATCGGAGGAATACGTTGCAACGCCTGAGTAACCGGTTAATGCACGTGGGAAAGCGAAATACGAATTATAACCGGAAACACACGCCAAATCGGCCTCCAAAGTTGCGCCTGCAAGTGGCGTAATACATTTTGTCAGTAAAGATTATACATATACATTAAATTTAAAATTTTAAGGAACACACTTAATAGCCGCGAATTTTTTCTGCTAAAAGGCCTTTAATTAATCAGACTAACTTTCAGTCACATTAGTATTTCTATATTGTGATACTAACGGTTTGTTTTAGTTTCTTGGAGAGCGATGACATCGGCATTAAAGCTATCCAATGTTTCTCGGAGGACTCCCTTGAATGTACGTAAACCATTGATGTTCCACGTAACAATCTTCATCTGGAATGTTAACGAAATAGAATTCGGAAGACGACACCAAACGGCCTTCACTTCTTCCAGCTTCAGCTTTCGTCGGATTATGTATGTTCTTAACGTTGATTATTGGTACTACGCCTGAGGAATAGGTAATAAGGTTTATTAGGAATGACTCCCTTGCTGTACCACTGTAATTGCGCTAATGACTGAAGCATAGCTTATCATGTTCAATAGAGACGTCTGCCTATTTTCTCACAAAACGTATGTATAGGTACGCGTAAATACTTGAATCATTTTTGTTCTCTCTATATAAATACGCATGCGCATACGCCGATTGCCTCAGTGTGTTAAATTCAATTGCTACGTTCTAAACATTGCTATGCTTAGTTTTAGCGTACTGTTTTTAATATTCATAGAATGCGTATGAGAGCCACCTACCCACGAAGTTAAAATTTGTTATTTTTCGACATGTTATGTACGCGGAAGCACAAATCATACATAGCTTTAAAATTGTGAGCTTTGCCCAAAATTTCTCATTTTGAACTGAAACAGTGAAATAAATTGATGGCAACTAAATGTGCGAAATCGTAAGGTTGTCATACCTTTGTACGAAATCGTATTAAGAAGCAGCCTTACAAGCTTGCACACAGATGCTAATGATGCTAGCGTCGAATATCGTGGCTACTAGTTTGGTTTAATAAAAACAACGCAGACCGTAAATTAGAATATCATTTTATGGAAAAAATCAATAGATTCACGGACTCTAGCAATAAATTTAGTATCATGTATACGAAAAGCTTATTTGAAAGTGGCGCGAAACTGCGTTGCTATAGACTCTGCAGAGTTAAATTGCAAAGTTGACCCTTTATCGACAACATCACTTCGTATGCATAGTTTTTTTGATACTGAGAGAACCATTCTCCAATGGATATGTAACACTTTACTGTTCGATCTTGGCGTCGCTACTGAGGAATGCAACTGATTTTTATTGACACACAATGTTGTCTGCTGTTGCCCTCTCTCGTGCCGACACAACCATCACATGTGCTCTCACAAACGGGAATTGGAGAGGTACGCATGTGTTTGTTTATTGACACTTAATTTTTAATTGGTCAATAATTATTTACCTGTGTTTATTGGCTGCATAAAAATTAGCAAAATGTGTAATCTAGATGCTGGTACGCTCCAACCCGAGGAGCTGTGTCTCTTACGGCTTTACGAGGACCAAACAACACTCAACGAAGAATTTAACACTGTTATTGTGCTCTTACGCGAGGGAAGATTTGAAGAGTTATTTCAACATACATGGTTTTCAATTTTTCGCTGTAGCGACCTACACACCTTTCCTGAACAACTCGGCCAGAATATTCTCAAACTAGAAAGCCCCAGCGTAAGGCTGCTCACATCAGCTGCAGTGTTTCTCTGTTACTTTATTCAGCAGAACTTCGTCGGGCCAGTTCATCGCGAGGATGCGACAGCCGAAATATTTTCCTGTGCAAAACAAAGATCATTTTTGGACGTCGATGGCGAAAATGCGTACCATTTAGTTAAGGCACCAATGGCACTATACATAGCCAGGCTTATTCTAATAGATCATGCTGACATGCTTCAGCTGGCCTCTGCTCATGTGTGGAGACGACGATATGCGATACTTCATCAACAAACACTTCCTGAACGAGTCTCATCACTGCAATCGATTGTTATGGAAAGTACTGTTGAGCTGGAAAAGGGCATCTTTAGTCAGCATCCAGACCTTCGGACGGAACAACATCTTGAGGCCGCCCTGGCGAATCTTGACTTCTTCCAGATCACCACGACAGAGAAACTTCTCTTAGACGTTTCAAAAACACTCGGAGTGACAATAGAGCTAACAGGAGCATTAGGCACTAGAACTTATTATCAAACGAATTCTGTTGCCCAACTTATGCTCAAAGTCTCGTGCACAAAACCTTCCAACATTCCGATTTCATCAGTTATGCATGCAAGGGAAAATTTGCCAATAGACATTGCTTTAACGGATGATACTGTCATGAACCAAATCAAGTTTGACTTAGATCAGGACAACAGCACACTGTCGCATGTTGAACAAGCTCTAATTCTAGCAATGTCGATGTTGCGAAAGCGACTAAACGCCTCCGAGGAGTTGCGTGATGAAGAAGTGATGGCTTTTCTAAATACTATTCTGTCACAACCGCAGTTGTGGACGCTACAGTTTAGTGCGCTTTTCCAAAGATCAACTTTAGAATGCGTAAAAAGTCGAAAGGCGGAGCGCGCTTTATCGCAGTATCAAACACTTCTCGACTCGATTTCCAAGGAGGGCCCAGATTTTGGCAATCGATGTCGTATGTTCTTCACGTCAAGGCTTCCAACTATATGGAAGCTAAAAAGAGATTTAGCCAATGGGTACACCTCGCTTGGACTCACAAAATCAGCCTTGGATATATATATTCGACTGGAGTTATGGGAAGAGGTAGTCGAATGCTACCAGCGGTTGCAAAGAAATGACCGTGCGGAAGCCATTGTAAGGGAACTTCTTCAAGACGAGAAAACTCCTCACTTGTATTGTCTTCTAGGCGATGTCACCGGTGATCCTGAAAACTATCGATTGGCATGGGAACTCTCCAAGGAAAGTAATGCACGTGCGAAAAGATCTTGGGGCTCCTATCACTTTCAGCGCAAGGAATACAAAGAAGCGATTCCTCATCTACGACAGTCGCTCGAACTCAACCGATTGCATTATCGCGCGTGGCAACAATTAGCATTCTCATACATGAAAATGGAACGTTTCGAAGAATGCGTCCTAGCGTACAAGCGTGTCGTAAACATTGATAGTGATAACTTCGAGGCGTGGAACAACATGGCTAAAGCGTATATATCACTTGGTGACAAGGAAAAAGCCTTCAGAGTTCTGCAGGTTTGTAGAATTTGCTTCAATTTAAATATTGTAGAGTATTTATAGCAGCTTACACAATAAATATATGATGTATACTATTACATACATTTCATTGCTTACAGTTAATGTACCACTAATGTCAATTGTATAACATAATTGTACCGCATTCGGTGATTCTAGGAGTCAATAAAGTGCAATTACGAAGACTGGCGGATCTGGGAAAATTATATTCTTGTATCAATGGATGTGGGCGCATTCAGCGAGGTTGTTAAAAGTTGGCATCGCCTTATCGATATCAAGGGGAAGCATTCAGATCCGAAGATTGCACATCTATTGGTACAAGTCGTTGAAAAAGATATTAAGGATTTTGACGGTCATTCAGCCGCAGTGTACCTGCGGTCAAAACTCTTCGAACTCTTCGGTAGGGCGACCGCCTGTATAATCAACGACGCCGGCCTATGGACATCGTATGGGGACTTGCATGTAGTAAGCGTACCGCGTGAAGGTACTGGTTGGCCAGATCATGTGCAAAAGATGTTATCATGTTACCAAAAGGGCCTGCGGTGCCTTGTGCAGAAACCGAACTGGGAGCGAGAAGTCGAAGCAGCTTTGCAGAGAATCGACCTTTCCCTTAAGGTGTGGTCGCAACTACAGAAATTTTCAGAACATCTGTCAGCGGACGAAAAACGTCGCTTGAGCGGGTCATTGGAAATGACCATCCAGAACGTGATTGCAATGGTTAAACGAGGCTTGGACTATCATCCCGATAGTCAACGGGATAGTATTGTTCAAACTCTGAGCAAGTTAGAAGAGTTAATAAAGCTGTAAACGGCTGTTTTGATTCAAACTGAGTGTGTACTTGTAATTCTACCAATTTTAGTCCACTTATTTAGGTTCGATTTGAGTCTAACGATGATTTTATTCTGAATTTCGATACGACAGAGTGAATTTGGAATAAGGATATTTTAGCTATGCATTTTCAGGGAATAAAAAGTGATCTAACGGTTTGTATGCTGTTTTAAAACATCTTTAAATATTTTTATAGGTGAAAATGTTGACACTTTTTGTAAAGCTTTTTAAAAAGCTGAAGAACAACTCATAATATAATTGGTAACAGTTAGATTTTTTGAAAATGCTAGTCTTGATAACAGTTTTTTAAAACCGATGTAGATAAATCATGCTCGATTTTCTTTCCCTGCGACTAAATTTCGAGCTTCATAACGTTCGAATTAAATAAAACGGTGTCCCACGACATAAAATGAGTAAAACCACCCTGTGAGGTTTTTCAAAGAAAAATGTTGCAATGAAAGTTTAAGCAAAAAGGTGCATGTGTACAACGATGATCCCTTTGAATGAATCTTGCAGTTGTATACAGGATACTTTTCCTTGGAGATTTCATTTTTCATGAAGCAAATTGAAGCTCTGATGGCGAATACTCTGGGGCTACCAAAATGGTACAGTGGCTTGAAAAAATTGCCAACCATGGTTATATTTTGAAGGTGATGTTAACGAAATATTGTGAAATATAGAATTCTCTTGGGTTAAGTTCAAACAGTTTTGATTTGGTGATCACATTTTGAGAAAAATACTTTCAATAGATAATATAGCTTTTTCTAAATACAATAATACGATTGTTTATTATATATCATATTCTTAGAAAGCCACGAGAAAGCGAGATCGCTCTGTCTTTAACATGTTTCATGTGTTTTTTCATGAGTCAAGAGTTCCATTTCATTGGCTTGGAAATTACATAAACGTGTTAAGCTATTGCTCATATCATATCTTATGAACGCAGACAGTCGACTCTGGGCCCTGCCGTCCGAAAAATGACTGATAATGATAGTGGTTTAATATTATACTTGAAGGAATATGCTCTGCGCGACAGAGTGTATTATGAGGACACACTGTTTGAACTATAAGGTGTATTTACGGGAGGAGAAACAAGGCATGTTAAGATTAGTGGCCTTTTTTGGCATAGACTGATAAGCTGGCACATCTGCAATGATGCTGTTTGAGTAGATCAATGCAGTCTGTAGTTTTGGTTGAAATGGACCTTGAAGGTGTGAGCGGGTCGCCGGTTTAGTGGGTTTTTAGGTCTTTGGTCGCTCTAGACCGCCAGAGGCGCACACGCATCACACCACCTTACCTCCCAAAGAAGCTTGCAATCTTAAAACCATTAGACGCCTTGAATGGTGTTTCATAACTTGGCGCCAAGTTAAAGAAACATGGATGATATAATAAAATCCTTGGTAAGGTAACACAGCATTTAAGGAACGCTTGGCCGCACTTGAAAAGGATTAGCTGAAATAGAAGGCTAGGAGCGGCATGACACATTGACATATTGGTGTTGTTTATTAATATGTCGGAATTCGACTACGGTGCATAAGCGTATCATAGACATCACTATATTCTGGTGGCAAAACAGCTTTACACACTGCAGCATTCATGTGGGACCCGCGTCAGCCAATCCGGTCAACAGTACCGTGTAATCAATTAATCAATCAGCTTAATCAATTGCCTACAGAAGCCCCCAACTTTATCCATTAAATTTCGCAGAAACCTATACTTATACACAATCTAGCGAGTGCAGTGACATTGCTATTATTCTGCTCTTTGTGTAATGCAAAACTAGAGTTCGAAAGTTTCTCTTGGCTTTCTCTTGGCTTCTAAGCTCCTATTCGCGGCGTACCGGGAGAAAAACTAGTGGTGAAGGACTTTCAAGTCTGTGTCTGTGTATGCATATATATACAGAGAAAAAGAGAGAGAGAAAGATTTTGATAATTCGGTTTATACGAGCTATTCTTACATTAGAAGAAGAATCAGGGTGACGCTAGAATTGATATTAGGAAGAAATGGAGCTGAATTAATTTCCTGCCACAGTCAAATTAGGGTGTACTTGAACCAGAGGGTTCTAAATAACGATAGACAAACGCGAATAATACTTATTTAAGACATTCGTTCCTTGAAACCTTTAACAATTTCATTGTTAGTCCGTTTCCTAAAAACCCTATTATTTAACATCACCGTAACGTAATGGCGCTTCCTTACAGCTACACGAGCGGATTCAATATGCACAGTTGAGCAATGAAACCAGCTGACAACTCGCTTAACGCGAATTCGCTTTCTTCTGGATTTATTTCGCAATTTGTTGCAAACAAGAGTCATAGTACCAGTAGCAGCAACAGCATCAGCGTTGGAGAAACAGCAACACCTAGGTCATCGATCCTGAAGCGAAAGAGAAGCCGCTATAGCGGAATAAAAAGCAATACATTTACGAACATGTGCTACTAGTCTACTGAGAAGGGTCGCCGATCTTTACTGAACGGGTATTTCGACTGCACCCTAGAGTGGCAAGTTTACTCAACGATAATTTACGTCTCAGATTTAATCAGTTCGGGTAATATACTTTACGCAATTACCTTCGTGATTTGTTATATTCATTTGTCGATCACCCAATGTTGTTCCTAACATCACGTTACTATAATTAACATTCGCCCATTGCTTAACCACGCTAGCGACCGACACGCGTCTATGTTGCTGACCCTACCGGCTCTTCAAGAACAAACGTAATGCTGCTACTGGCATAGACCTGCACAGGTTGTTGGACGGTTCGCCATCATCACCGGTTTTTCTTGGACGACCGCGTTTTCTGTCTCGTTGTTGGCTATGGGGCACTGTGAAGAATGAGCTTCTCTGTGCTTCATTCCCGACCATTTCATCTGCCCTCTCTCTTTCGCGGCTGGCCCCCTCCGCAGCTAGCTTTGCCGTAGTTGAATCGTCTGGATCCCAGGACTGCACAAGCTGACTGCACTCCAGACGCTATCTGACGCTGCTAGCAGCGCTTCAGCTGCTTTATGCGAATAAATCTGGCGGTACATGACCTAGTGACGGGTGGAAAAGTGCAGCTGAATAATTTGTTGACCTATTCTGAACGGCACTGACAGTAGTAACTAGCTGGTAGTGAGTGGCAGCGTTGTTGTGTTGAAGAAAAACGTCTAGGTATACCCACGACTGCTGCACAACTGTTCCCGACCTATACCCATCTCTTGAGTGAGTGAGGAAAAAAGGATGGTTGCTGCAATGGAGTTGTCTGCCAGAGATTGGCTCGACGAATTAGTTCACTTGGATCGCGACCCACGTACATCCCAATGGTGGTCCACAGGCTATATCGCTGTGCCCATGGCGTTGGTGTTGTATACAGTCGCTGCTACGATTGTTCCTATGGTGACGAGCGAGCGCAAGAAGCGCCTGCCAATTTCAGCGGTGGTTCTACCCTATAATGCGATAATGTGTGCCTCTCACGCTTTAGTCGGAGCAATGCTATTCATTGCGTATCAAGGTTCCGGAAGATCATTCATTTGTCAGGACCGCTCATTTGAAATGAATGCGGCTTCGTCATCCATCCTCAACTTGATGTGGCTTTACCTTGTGCTCAAGGTTCTGTCCATGTTCGATGCTCTGATCCTGCTCTCGGCCCTTAAAGAGAAGCGTGTTACGAACGCTGTTGTCCTCAACGGTTTCCTCAGCGTCCCGACGGTTTGGTGGTTTTTACGTTACGGTGCGGATGGTCACGGAGTACTGGGTGTAGTCGTTTTGTGCCTTGTTGATGCCCTCACATATTCCTATTACCTTTGCTCAATGCTCGGTCCTAACGTGACATCCGTCGTCAGGCCACACCGCGTGAATGTGTCACGTCTACAACTGGCTGGAACGGCCGTCGCTTGGGCCCACTATTTCATAGCGTTGATTGCAGAGTGCGCGAATCCAAGTGTCCTAATGCTTGTAGGATTTGCCTTTGTTGGGCTTCGTTTTATTCGTCTGTTCGATTTCTACACGGAAAAGTTTGTCCTTAACGGGATGCGACTCGGCATCGACTGGACCATCATTGCTGGCATGCTTGAGAACTGCTGCTTCGCGCAAGGAAATCCCAACGGACATGAGGACGATGATGAGTATGCAACGAATGTGAACCCTCAGACAGTCACCTCAGCATTCCGAAGCGGCTATAGCGGACCAATCAACAAACCAAAAAGGGGTTAGGGGCTGGTGCAATCCAATCGAGAAGTGTTCAAGAGATCGAAGCGAAACAAGAAAATGAGGAACGCGCTAATGGACTGTTAATACGCATTAACAAACGAGAGGTTCTTCGGAGAGCCGATAGCCACCAGCTTCAATCTCAACCGGTGGGATTATTGGCAGATCAAATACAACAGCCCAAGGATGAATTATACCCGTTCCAGTACACTCATCTCTAGCTAATATAAGAAGGCGTGTATACGCCTCGACGCGTATACCGTTCTTACTAGGCGCAACTGTGATTCAACAATAGCATATCTTCAATAAACTGCTCAAGGGAAGCATGGTCTTTTTCAACACGTCTACGTGTAACGAATGTATAATTACAATCGTTTGTGATCCATGTAGATCTAAGAGAAAATTCGGTTGTTGTTATTATTATATGTAGTACTTATTATGATGGCCAATTACAAAATTTCAACATGTTCGCAGCCCCAGGTCAATCACACCCGCCCAAAAGAGCTAGACACGCGCACACGTTAACAGCCGGGCATCTTGCTCCGACGAAGCTTTGACGACCCAAACACCTCGCGGAGCCCTATTGCTGTATCGTCTGACCAGGTGGTTCACCCCTGTAAAAATGTTCACGTTCAAATAAAGTGAAGATTCCCGTGGCTGTTTCTGCTTTGTACAAGAGGGAGTGTGCGGTGGAATCACTGCCCGCAAAAGGATCAAACCGCGTTGTCGTCTTTACTTCTTTTTTATGTTGTCGTTTTTGGATTTCGCGGGTCTTTTCGCTTATTGGTATGTGCTGGTGCGTTGCAGCCATATATATTTTTTTTTACAAAAGACCGATATGTCTGTAGACCAGCGACCAACCAACGTAAGACCTTCTTATAGCGTCTCTTTTAGGTAGACTTAACAGGCAAGAAGGTCTAAATACTAAAATCAAGCTAAAGTAACGGGGGCCGACTGCAATAAGAAAGATTAGCACATCGTTAGTCCAAAAAGGCGCTTTTCATCATCTTTTGAACTATTTTGAATGAAATATGAATGGGAAAAGAATCTTGGTAGAGAAAATGAACTACAAGTTGTCTATTTGGTTATTTCATGTTTTACCTTATCTCCTTCCATATTAGTATGTTTCATCTTTTTCTTTATCATATTCGATTGTAACTATGATCGAACATTAGGCCATATTCACATTGATTTTGGGTTGTATATGGACCATTTAATTTTTTCCAGCATCTTAGAAGTATCTTATCTCTAAACAGCGGCAAATTTTAGTCTCTACCGTTTGATTCACGATTGATCTGTGACATCGAAAAACGCACTGTCGTCTGACGATACGTTAATAGATTCAAGAGAACGTTCGCGCTATTTTACAAGTTCATTGCCTCTCTCCCTAAGGTGTCATCGTCGGGTCAAGAGTGATTGCGTCATATTAGATGGTAATCGTCGATATTTGAACGTTTAGAGCAAGATCCAACGAAAGCCTTGGTTTTTAACGTCTAAACAAGAATTTCAAATAACCAAACCAGGAAAAAGTCCCACATGGATGATGCTCTTTCCGCGTAGCATCAGTGTGTAGAAACTACGTCCGGTTGATAAACGGTGTGTTAATCAGTTACTTAGTGATTGGCCGATAGGAAAGCAATGTAGAGAAAAAGCACTAGCTTATACTTTTCGTTTTGCACAGCTCAACTGTTTGCCTAGAAAACTTCAATTATAGGGATCTCTTTCTTTTTATTACGAAAATACGATCACTTTGTAGTACAGAAGGCCATCAATGGATTGGCGAAGTGATCGGATGGTATGGATGTGTCTCTCAAGATTTACAAGTCTCTAAAAAGGTCTAAAAGCAGATTCTCAATGACAGTATCAATCGAGCATATCAAATCAGTAGTGGAAACGGGGTCCGCTTTTTTTTTGCGTAATGCGTACTTTCCAATCAAGGTTGCCGTCAGCCTATCTAAACCTTAAGTTTGATATTGTACTGTTATATCTATATGGTTCTACGATCCAGATATCGTTGAATAAAGGCGATTCGGAGTTTCTCGAGAAAATGCCCTGTAAGTTTCTCCATAGCGTTAAACTTAGGTACAATACGTTTAAGTACAATTTTTGGCTTTTGGCTTTATGTGACAGAATCTGGAAACCGGACCTCAAACCGTTACATGAAATACTGAAATTTGAGGAATGTTTGACGAATTCTTTGTTCTCAACGGCTCTTACAACAGAAAGGGCTTTATCATCAAAACCGGAGACCGCACTGAAAATACAACTTATTTTTGTTGTATATGTAAGACAAGTGAACTAAGTAATGTCAAGTTTAGTCAATAAATGAACTGTTAGCATGTAATAATACGAAAAATGTGAATTGTAGATCGTAAATGTTACCTAATGGTTAATTAAGGTAACATCTTGTAGAATGGTGTGACAGCGTGATGCAACTGATGCCAACGTTGGTATTGCATAGCCGTTAAAGGCATTGCAGAAATTTAAATCTGAAACCAAAAGGATAACTATGGAATTGTACTACTTGGTGACGCATGGTGATGGTGCTGAAAATTGAAATATACTCTTAAACTAATGACGCAATATAAAATAAGAATTATCTTTAAATATTCTTTATCCCTAAGTAGACAAAGAGGTGTTTCATCAAACATACCTTAATAAAAGCAGATATTATTACTTTCGGTGGTCAAAGGAAGGCGTAAATCAATGTTATTACAAACAGATGTTTCTGCAGTGATATTTAGAATTATTTCAAATCGATAATCAACTGATTCTCCAAGCATTACATAAGAAACACCCAATCGACCAGGCGGGCAATGATGATCAATCTGTTATGCCTCAAAGCCTTTTGGAACATTTCAGAAGGTACTTTCAAGTATGAATCATAAACTCGTGTAGTAAAGCTAAATCTGCGAGTCGTTGCTATAGATTACAAGGTGAAATGAACACTAACATGGAACTACACTAACAGCAATATATATAAAAAACTTCAAACCTTTCAATTGTTTCATGAAAGAAGTGATAGTATTACACAATGAATATAGACTCAGAAAATCGGCCTCAAATATTTTTTATGATGGTAAATGATAAAAAACTTTTTTTATCGTTTACTAGAAATGAATTTAAGATTTCATTTTTATTGTTTGTCTTGAGACTACCAGGCTTGCTAATATTATTTAAATCGCTCTCGAGCACGTCGAGATGACTATCGGGACTTTTGGATCATTCAATCTAGTCGTACATGCGGGGCTCGTTTCTTTTCGTAGGTCTTAAAACGTTGTCACTATACAGTGTGTCGCACCCGGTGGCACTCTGTGTTATCTTAGATTTGTGGATGTCTGGATGTAACATTATACGAGATGATGAATTTAGACGCCTACTTACTTGCATTGACACTTACATATTATGCAGTCATTGCGGCACTAAGGTGACTTAGACGAATTATGGTTTCGTCTGCTGGCTCCATTCTGGTCTAAAGAGCATTGCTGTTGCCTTTGTTATGCTGCGCTTTTGATCTATAGTGGGGAACAGCTAAAAATATTTCGCAGAGAATAAATCATCTGAAAGACGCCCATGGGGCGATACTTGACAGAAACCGTAGTATGTCGAGAGTTAATTTTTATGCCTCCAATGAATTGCTTACAATTAAAAATAATATACTGAATGCAAATCGGCCTTCTGCGATCAAGACGGCAAAAGGTACAATTCTATTGAATATTAATTTTCACAGCCGTCATTAAGCCTTTCAATCGTTGTAATATTACGTTCGAGACATATTCCTTTCACATGAGTCTAATAAACACTCTCTTGCATGGCCCTCCTATTGGTCCCTATTGGTCTGAGGCTTTTTTCTCGCGAATTCTGAGTGCTCATATTTGCCACTCAATCCGCGCGCAAAAACATGTTAAGAAAATTAAAACATCGTTTATACTTATGTACATTGCTGTAGATAACTAAAGGTACTTATAGAACTAATATCTCCGGCAATCGAGATAATTAGGTATCACTACTTTTACAAGAAGTGAAACGGTGTGATACCTGTAATCCTATTAATAAAGCGGCATTTGTAATGTATGGAATTCTTTCATCTATTTTGATGAAAAGTACCTCGTAGCAACGCACAAACTCTTCAGTGCAGCATAAACGAAGCGCAGAGTTAATAAATATTTTAGTAGATAATAAGAACAGATACTATATTTTGGCTTTAGTCAAAGGTTTTTGAGGCCCCATGTCGTAAATATATAAGTAGCGAATACAGTTTAACTGTTATAAGTAAATCGTATGATTGTGAAGTTGGTTTTGAAAGAATATTTTGAGCAATACATCATTGTGTTGCTCAGTTATTTTGTCATCCACTGCTTATTTGTTGAGAGCCGCTTGAGGAAATTGTGATGAAAAGGCAAATCTTCTGTGAACAACACACATGGAATATATTCGAACAAAGACACTATCTGCAAGTCGTGAATAGTTCTATCTCAGAAAAATTAGATGGAAATGATGCTGCCAGAAAGCAAAAATGTATGAAATGTGTGGCATGGAGGTAATAAATGGTCGCTACAACTGTTTGGGCGAGTATCCGAAAGTACGGCTATTGGGTCGAAGCGGGTTGCGTCAGGGGTTCGTTGACATTACAAAAACCATTTATCATCTTAACTGACAAGCAACTCTGGCCGATAACAGAAATGTTCACCAGCCCTTTACAGTTTAAGCGATATTATACAAATTTATTGAAAACTAAAATTATAAAATTTCAACTTTGTCATCGTTCCTGTAGATGTATTTAGAAGCAGACGGGCGATCCCCGTGTGAACGCGAATCGAAGGTAACTATCGTGTGGTGGTAGTATCAACTTCGTCAAATTGTGCCATTTATTATTAGTGTCAATCATCATCATCAACTAGTCACGCATACCATCCTTAGTGCACCACCATGTAGCTAGATAGAGCCGTAAGAAAGGACAGTCTGGAAGGCCACTGATAGTTTTACATGAAATTGATTAACAGGAGAAGTTCCTTCGTCGACTTTAACTAAAACAAATACAGTCATTTAGAATTATCACTAATTAGAAATACAAAGATGGGCCAAAATTTTTGTCTTTTTTTTAATTGAAAAGAATATACATTCAACCTTGATTTATTTTGACTTATTAGCTAAACGATTCGTATTCGTTTGATGTATTAGTACATGATCCATATTGCACGCACATCCCGTTGTGATTATTGTCACATCTACTTAATTGTAACAAGTTATGCGTTGATCACGTTTCAGTTCGCTATAATCTCTGCGTGCACTACAGGATAATATAACAATATAATCCTCTTGTAAATGACTAATATAAATGACGCTCCTAAATCACTCGGGTTAAACAAATCCGTATATGGACCAAATAAGAAGGTATTTCATTTATACAAATTATTATATCCAGCGAAAATAACTGTGATCCACGAGAGATAACGAATTGCGTGCGAATGATAAGCACCATAGTCAACGGGTAGTAGGTCTCAAAAATATTTTTCTTGATCCACAAAATGTCCGCCAGAATGGTTCGTGATAAGCTGGACATCGAATACTTACAGTAGTGAGAGTTTTGTCCGAACCGGATATTTGTTTGTGTGTCCCAGGAAAATTTCAGATCATTTAAAAGGGTGACGCGGACCATTGGTATAAAGAACACAGTAACTGGAAAGGTCGTCATTGTGATATAAAAAATATATTATTATTGGTTCATTTTCTTGATGGGTATTTGGAAATCAAATTATACATTGTTCATATACTTTATTTTTTGTCGACACGGCAAAGACTAAAATTATTGTTCTTTATTCATTTATCGGACCTCTACTGTTGTTACTTCATTGGAGCCCCCTCCTTATTACAGAAAATTTGGGAATTGTTCCTAAATCATGATTTAGACAGCACTTTATTTTTTTTTACTTTTTTTTACTTATTTTTTTTTATTATTATTATTATTTACTTATTAAGAAAAGAGGACCGGTTTGGCGGTTTTTTGGCGGTGTACATCTTAATTCAAGCGATTCAGGCTGATTCCTAAATGATCTTGGTGAATGTGCTTATTTT
>MNPL01001558.1:0-10493 GCA_002081605.1 Tropilaelaps mercedesae
TATATATATATATATATATATATATATAGATATATAGATATAGTGTAGAGTGGCTTTAGACGAGGTATCCTCAAAACTCTACCTGCACGGCGCATAGTTCATGGCAAAACTGGGTAAAAATTTTGGACACCAACGTATGGACACTACGGTGGTGAACATGCAGGCACCGGAACATCCAATTCTACAAGATGATGCTTAGTACGCGAAGAAATTAGATGTTCTTTCTCTCGAGCGTAGTCTCTTACCAGTTGTAAAATATATTATCAACCTTATAGAAAAATAGAAAAATCTAGCTGTCGGATCACTGAGGAGACTCGTGGCAGCGAAAGAGGCACGAGTAGAGCATAAAATAACTTGACGCTGACTTACATTACCGAACATGATGGACTGTTAAAAAAATTACAGACTATCCGAGCTACCGTGCAGTACGGTCGTACGACACTACGGAATTTTCGATTGCTGCGCTATGTGTAATACAAATACATCGACATAGGACAGTGTTCTATAACACTCAGCTCGGGAATTCCGTTTACCATCTGTCGATAAAGAGAAAGCGCTATGACCTAATATGTTAGCCGAGCAGAATGTATTTGCGTCTGGTTCACGAATAGTACCGTGGCTACTTGCAGAGTCTACCGGAAGCCAGGTTCAAACCCGACACCGGACCCCGAGCCGTTTGTGGTCGCTAGGCGACGGGTCTTTGTTCCGTGATTGTGTACGTCTGTGGATCACGAAAGGCCGTTTGAGGGCATTCCACTGGTAAATCTGATCGAAGCGACGAGCACCGCTCTGGTCCATCGATCTGGACCCTGACAGCGGCAACATGTGATCAGTAAGCCTACTCTCGCCCTGTGGTCGGTGTAAGTAGATCCACAAATGTAGAAAGCGGGCAAGTGTCTTATTATTTATCTTCTTCTGCGCTTGCCGATGTGCCTTAACCGCAGTCTTTTTTAGAGTGAAGATAATGGTGAATCACCTCCGCCTTATCTCTCTCTTGTTGCACTCTTCTGCCAACTTTATAAAATTTGCTTCATTTTATAGTGTAATAGCATTGAGTTTTCATTGTACGCTCTAAATGAGAACGAAAAATAAGATTGAAGGCCGGAAATATTTAAAATATTGCGGAACATACACTTTGAGCATTGAAGCTTGTTCCATAGTCTTCTGGTGTTAATGCTCTCTGGCGTGGACCTTGCCAGGCGATGTATGTTTTCTCGGATTGTAACACATTGTCTTAAATTTACATACAGTTGTGCATGGAAGTAGCTCTTTAGAGTTACTTTCAGTCATTACCTCGCACTTCGCTCATCTCCCTATCAGCCTTCATATGTATCCATTAGCATTTGTATGAACCTCCCTCGTAGGTATAGCATTTTCGAGTTGTACTTTCAATAACAGAATTTACAGGTGAAAGTTTTGCACACTTTGTTCGCATCAACACACTTCATTGATTTTCACCGCAATTTCAACGTAGCCACTCGTATATTGAAATGCCGCTACAAGCGGCGTGTCACTTAACAGGGAAACGAGGTCTACCTAGGATTCTTTCGAAAACGTTGGTAATCCCAGCCTCTGCATAAAAACTTAGTTATGACTTCGCCTTCATGCGAGGTCACACGATAAAACTGCATTGGTCGACATCGCGTTTATTTTCACTACAATATCATCTTTATGCACGTCTGGATAGCCCCTATGCGCAAAGGAGCTTCCCACACAGTGGTGAAACTTACGCGAGGTATAAGCGACCTTTCGCCTTGATAGACATCGCGATACAATTTTCCCGCTGACATCAGAATATTCTAAATTGTTCCATTGATCAGTGTCAGTCTTTCAAGTCATTGTTTGAACTTTTTCCTCCCACTTTTTGTCCCAACATGAAGGCGTGTAGCCCCGCCTGTGCTTGAGGCACATGAATGTCTACTTGGTGTGCAATGTAACATGGCCTTTATTTACTTGCGATGAAAAAAGTTCATTAGCTTCGGACTGTATAGCAAGTAATCGGATTACGATTTGTACGAACCTGGATATTTAATGCAATTGTACAATTGAGCTTGCGGATCGTTCAATTGTGACCATCGACTGAAACTCACTTGAATCGAGACGGACGCAAATCTCTGAATATATCAACCGGACTATTTTTGTGTAGTGCTGCATAGTGCCTTTTTAAAGCCTACTTCTTTTGAATTGCATTGTTGGGAATGTAACATGTCCAACTGCAACGTTAAAATGCCTTTGTGCAGCACAATTTTACTAGTGCATGGCTCTTCGCTAAGTGTCAAACGAGCGAACGTCTTATCAGCACTAAAGTAACTGCTGAACTCGAGCCATTCGAAGGTGGCGGTCTTTGTTAAGTTTCCTCATTGAGAAAATTTAACAGCATTCAACGGCAGAATTGTACTCGACGTGCAAGCCAAGGCAAATTGCAAAACATATTGACTGAACGAACATTAAAATAAATCAATGGACTACTTGCCAATGAGACGAAAGCAAGTTCTGAAATATAAATATTTTAGATTGCTGCAATTTTTTAATTGGCCAGTGGTGGTACGATTTACTACATTCGAACGAATTCGAAGTCAATTTGCGTCTTCGTTAATCGGTTTTTCGTAGACTGCATTTCCTACGGACATCGCGACTTCCGAATGTTTATCAATTTTCTCATTGAAAACACGCAACTTATTCATACGTGTAAAGAAACTTTTATGATTAATATTAAGAACATTTAACCCAGAATTTATTCCCTGAAAGAATGAGACCGATTATTAGTACCTGGAAAGAGCTTTTATTCGAAGAGCTCTCCTTGGGGTACCGTGCTTAGTGATTAAAAATAATTTGAGGACGTATGTGTATATGACTATATTCTAGGAAGAAAATTCACTAGTATTTCGCCTAGAAGAACGTCTGAACATGTGTTTATATGCTCTCGAACTTTAACAAGAATATTTGTTGCTATTCGCCAAATAGCGACCCTAATTTGCAGCCCACTCACGTTTCGCCGACTCAGCAAAGATTTGCTTTTTCACTTGTTCCTGTGGCCTGTGTTCCTGGCTCCTGTGGCCTACTGGCAGGGATCACAAAGAAAAGGCTTCTCAAATTTCTTGATAGATTAACTATCGATATGCCTTTACTTTTCGTTTACTGCCTATGAATGCTAACGGCGCCGACTATCAATTTGAATTTTAACGCGAACTAAACAATTCGAAAAGGTACCTTGGTTGATACAACATGGGTAAATCTATGCCGCATCAACAGCAGCTTGGTGATAGGGTACGCAAAAGGGAAAATTAATGTACGTGCGTGTCTTATATACTTTAACCTAACTACTATGGTTAAAGGAATTAGCCACGACTACTTGATGTCTTTACGTTTTCGTTCAATATCGCTCCATGCAAAATAGCTCCGATCGGCGAAAAAAACGTAAGTAGCTTCGTATACAGAATCTAAACTAAAACAACTTTCATAGTCAATAGTTGAAAGCACCAAGGGAGGTTCTTGAATCGTGGAAGAAGCAGTCGTCAACAAAGCCAATGGGTGAGCGGCTGTAAAGAAGCAGCAACCCTTTAATATTATTATTATTATTACTACTACAGCTCAAACTGTATCATTAATATAATCAGTGTTAACCATGACGGCAGGAATATAATTATGTACGGCTATCCACTTTCGTTTCTTAGGAGCCGAATGCTTATATATGAAGCCACGTGACCTCGAAGAGAGCTCCCAGTGATTACATAAAGTTTGCCCATGATGAGACCTTTTGTCGCCATAATACAGCATTCATGGTCCGCCACGCTGTTTCTTAAAAGAACGAGAAACGGCGTTCTCTTTACAGATAATCTTTCAGCCAAGACAATGATGCAAAGGAAACGAGTGGCCGTTTTTGTATGTTTGCCCCGCCTCGACGTGTTTAAACGCCACATCAACCTACCCCGCGGTCCGTTTATGGCACGTACGAAAACCTATGTTTGATTACGTATAGGCGTTACCTCCGAGTAAAAGTTTATTCGGCAAATGTACTTCAAACTACACGAAAAGTCTATCGTACAAGAAACATACATCCCAGAAATTTCACGTAATGATTGCGTACTTTTTTGCTAAGAAAAAATGTTTCCAATCCTTTGCTTACATATCTTCTCACCTGCATACGGCGAGCGTTTAATCATGAATTCAACTTCATCCCATGAGTATTTAAAGTGCTGCTACTGCACCGCTTCAATATATCTATAGGCCGGATGTTTGCGCCTCCCATGCAAATCAAATCCAGAGACTAGCGTGTTTCTGCGACTTCTGAAATATCTTTTTTTTTTAAAAATTGACCATCGTGCGCATACTATTTGCAAATGCACTATTATTGCCTCGTAACAGACTACAGGTTCAAGAATATTATCCCGCTCTCCGCTTCTTTTTCCCGAAAGCATCCAAGGCGAATAACAGAACACGTCCTAGGTGCTTCTTTATTAAAAGTGCATACACAAGTACTTTATCTATTCATGGAACTTTATTTTTGCACAGCGGCGGTGGCGTACGCAATGAGGCTTTACTGAAAGCGTCCAACGTTCGTTGAAAACTTATGGAGCTCTGCGGGTGCCACCCATGACACATGAATATTTCAATTCGGTATGGTTTGGGACCTTAGCTCTTCCTTAAAATTGTAACATCTGTCAGTTGCCACATATTAGTCAGCAAGGTATAGGACTATATGTATAATATAGATAAGGAATAGTACTAATATCCAGTACTGAAAGAAAAAGCGCTCTTCTTAGTGAAATAGTGTGATACAATTTATACTTTGTGCGCATTCTTGATGCATCTCAGATTAAACACATCGTATGTGAAGCGTGGCCTTGAAAACGACCAAGCAACACCCAGAACATCTGGTGAAGGTCAACCGCAGCCGTCGGCTAGCTATGCTCATTAGCCATCAAGCAAGATCATAAAAGAGTCTGAGTGGCCTATATGGCAACAAAGCCTACTCTAAATATTGGATGCGGACAAATTAGCGGGTGATGTTCAGGAAACTCCCCAAAGAGCAAGAGCAGCCTCGGCGGTAACAATCATAAAGTGGATCCGAAGGCACCGAAGGCAATTGTACATTTTTTTGCCTTTAACATCGCTATTCAGCTACTTATATATATATATATATATATATATATTTACATTTATATATTAAGTGTGTTGCATTTGATGGATATTCATAATGGGCTCTTTCCAGATTATTACTTGACTCAGGAAGGATGATAAACTCTATGAACATTACGTTGTCCATTGTTAAGAAATCACATGAGCGTGGTGTGATTTGTTTGTAACCGATGTTTTCACTATTCGCCTGTACTTTTCGAACTGCTTATGCAAGCGCGCTGGCTAATGCGTGTGGTATTCTAAACGATGGGATTTTAATTTCTGTATGTCGCTTCGTTACCATGACCTGGGCTGATTATTGCCAATATTAAACGTCCACGTTCGCGGATACCACAAAGGTACGACGGCGATGCGAGAGCACGTGCACCTACGCCTCTCTTACGGCCGGCTACAAGACACACCTGAATGTACCAGGTTGCCGGGCTTGCCAGCTAATTGCAAAGCTGAAGATTTCATCTGTGACAGTCCGCTAATGACACATCCCCTTTTTGTGAGATTTTGTGTACGTAGAGTTGCCCGGGCCAATGAAAACGCAAATTTGATTTTGATACGGAGAGCTTTGTAGGTTGGGGCTCTTTTTTAGCCGTATTGCAGCAATGGCAAAACTGGGGGAAAAAACTGTCGGACCTTCCAATTCGAGTCAACACTGGTTATATTATTTAGATTTAGTGAAAAGAGGTTATAACAACAGTGAATAAATCGACTCCTTGGATATAAAATTCAAACAAAGAGTGTCATGTCAAAGAAAACAAGGCACGGGCCCAAGACTCACATAAATAGATAGAAAAATCGCAAGAACACTTTGATCGTTTCAAATCCTACAGGTAAAAACATCGCTAGAGCTCCACAGGACTAGAGGACGCAAATCAGACGGACTGACCCCATATCCTGTCAACGAGGCAAGGCCCTAGTATAGAACGGAGTCTAGTCGACACTGTGGTCACTTTAGCTAGCGAGTCTCTCAATCCACTTAAATTGCTAATGTCGCTGCAGTAGCAGATATAACAAAGTACGTTGATCACAATGGCCACAAGCCTTTCAGCACGCGATGTTTGAGACCATTGGACAAACTGCGCAAGTTTGCGAGAAGTTGGTCGAAGCCATGTGAGAGCTCTGAGTAGAAAGCAAAGTCTTTCACTGGTCAATCGGGCGGGGGAATGTGGTTGTAGTGACGGGAGATGAAGGTCGAACAGGATTCTTATTATGAAGGACTAGACAGGTCAAGTTGGATAAGGAGGGCACGCTTAGCAGGGTTCTTGCTATTATACTAATAATAATGTCCAGATATTGGGACGATGTTTTAGTACCACATACTCAGACAACACAATCGATTTAAGAAGAAGATGGAAGCTGGAAGTGTCATCCAATTTTGCAGAAATGTCGGTCATTAATATTGCAGTCATATCAAACTGAGCTAAGAACAATATCTCAAGTTGCAAAAAGATAAGCCACCGTGACCAACATCGACAAGGTAATTCTAGTATATCACATGTTGCATTATGAAACCCAAGGATCTTCTACGGTTACCTTACGTTATTCCAGGAGGATGTCTCATGTTTCTAATGAATAGTAACAAATTACATCGAGTTTATACATTATGTTCAATATACATTCTACCTCCTTTGGCGAGTTGTAAACCCGTTCATATTGAGTCGGGCCTCAGACCTGCAATCTTTCGCGAATGAGCCTGTCATCATATCGGACATGGGCACATTTGCATGCCACCTGCGTAAGAGAGCTATTCTAATACACCAATAAGGTCGTATAATTTATGTGTACTCCATATCACCGCCACATGGTTGGATTTCAGTTTTAAATTATCCGAACTAATCTTAGTTAGCTTGTCCGAGTTGTTTGTTTACAATCTCTGGTTCTTAGCACTTATTGGTAACGGCATCTGCATATTTGTTAGGTTTTTAGAGCTATCTCCTATGAAAAACTTCCTGAGTTCAGCTTGTTTTCTGCATTTAACAAGTATTACTCTTCGCTAACGACGGAGAAAGTAACAAAAAATCAGTAGATTAATTCTCTCGGTTGCGAGTAACTACAAGATAACTTAGAAACGTGACCTTTGAGCTCTAAAAATTTTATTTTAGATGCCCCATTAGAGCACATGATTTAAGTTAGCTTTCCAGTCTAAAACTGCTTTTTTCAAGCACCCCATGCTAGTGCCACCACGCTTATCCAGATCAGAGTCCTGCGTTTTACTCCTTGTGTACTGACCGCTACTAATGATAATGATAATAATATCTATTTTTCTAACCTGATAAATAGCTACAACAGAAATGTCCTTGTTCGGGCCTTAACTTCTCCTTGACTAAGAACTTCATAATGTTCAGTTACCATAACCAATTAATCATTCGCATGCGGTGTAAAATTTGTTTTTGCGAAAATCATCCTTGAATTTCTTTCCATGTCGTATACGGCCATGATTTTAATTGGAATAAACGAACGGTGTTTTCAATAGCCGATTTAGCCATGGCTTTGGAGCAACTGAATACATGCTTTTTGTTTTTACAAACGTTTTCTCGTATCAAATATTGCCTTGTAAGTCACCTTTACGTCGTCTAAAGTTGATCCGTCGGATGTCAAAAGTATTGTGGAATCTCTCTGTATACCTTAGTTTCGCTGGTAAACACTGACAGCACGTAGCCTGGATGCATTGTTCGGGTTCTGTTAAAATGAATCTTAATGGTTTTGAGTGGCTGTATAATACAGTCCTAATTGGGTTTATCAATGCTCCCCTCAGCGGCACGGATGTTTGCGTACCACTGTTCGTTAACATAACTCTTTTTTGTACCAATAATGTAGAGCTACATTTGCATCTGTGCCTCCCAAGATGTCCAAGAAAACTTCTTAGAAACATATATTCTGCAAGCTCGAGGCTTAGTGGTTTAACCAAATTTCTTCGCAATAAAGACCTTCCCTGCCTCCGATAGTGTGAGTCCAGTGACGACAAACAAGTAAATAGAAAAACTTGTGCACAATACTTTTTAAATGAAGATACCGCCAATGTTTGTCGCAACAATCTGTCAACAAGCGTCGAATATGCTAGTAACCTTTTTACATGAGATAACTGTTAACAACTAAAGCTTTCATCTACAAAGATGACTTACAGTAAGAAGTTTACTGTTGATATGCCCCTTTTGTAGCCATAATTAAAAATCGTAGTACAAGCAGTGTTTTTTGGTACGGTGCTTTATGGACTATGAATCGTTTATAGAAATGGTTTCAGAGATCTCAATGTATTCAGCGGTCTCAATTATCATTTGGAGCATAACTATATACATAGAAATACGCATTTCAGAAGCTTGCGGATGGTCGTGCCAGTGAGTACTGCATTTAGCAGCTCGAAAGTCACGATTACGAAGCGTAACGTCCACTACGTCCATTACAACGAGCGCGACGATCAACCTAAGAGATAAATGTACTCCCCCAAGGGCCACATCGTACTCCCATTGAAAATATGTCTGCGTAGAGAATTATTGAGCATGAGTATCCGGTGACAGATAATCGCTACGTTATTAACCGCATAAAAATCGTTAGTTGTAAAACCACTTCGGTAGAAATGGTCAAATCAGACGGAGAGTCGAAATATTCTCGACCAACTTCTTATATCCTTTGTTTTCCTTTCGTACAAGAGCAAGACAAGCTTCTTGTATCCTCTGTTCTCCGTTCGTGCAAGAGCAAAAAATGATACGACAGAAGACGTTACAAAAGTCTATAAAGCAAAGTCGAAATCGAGCAGACACACATATAACATTCTTTTCAATGCAGTGAAACGTTGTGTAAGAAAAATACAGCCTAAGAGTTATTCAGAACGTCTTCCAGGTGATGATGCATTATATACGCGTCTCAAGTGAGTAAAAACTGTTTAAAGAGGACCATGCTTCTGTGACGGTTCAAAGCAGTTGTCGATGCACAGAACACACCACAACACTATATATTGATGTTGTCGTCATATTGTGCCCTTATATAGTAGAGCTGAATGTAGCACAACCTGCCGTAGGCTAACGTACAGCTTATTTTGTGTGGGAAAAAAGTAGATTTTCACGCACCTGACCTTGATATATCGAGGCTGAATCTGATAGAATCGAATCGCCAATCAAAACAGAACGCACGCATAACATATGACGAAAACTCACTGTTAGAAACGGCCCACATGAACAACAAAAGCAGCAGTGAGGTTGGACCATATTTCCCTTGACTTGCATTTGTAAAAAATATTCACCGAACTTGCCAAAACATTAACAGGTGGTAAATTTACTAGCAACGGGTGCTAAATTTACTGTGCGCTAGCAGGGATTGAAGCGGTGAGGCTTAGCACTCTAGCGTTACTCTTTCTGTGACTGACCCAGTCTTCCAAGAAGAACATTTAAGAGGAGCAATTTTTGGCTGTCATTATATTTTGATTACGCTAGTTTGCTAGTATAGCACAAACGTAAGTCCGGTTTACATAACTTAGCGACCACTTTGTAGTTTAGTGCCATTGTTCGGCTGAGGGATAAAAGACGCGCTATTAGACACGCTTTTTGGCTAAACCCTGTCCCATATCGTCGCAAATGTTAGTAAGGTCCCGATGAATACTTTAAAGAACGTGAATATTAATTTAAAGCTGAATTTTAACGCAGGTTATAATACAGTTATTGAAATTTGAAGCAAGAAACAGACACAAAAAGCGAGCTCTTCATACAACTAGGATTTGGGAAATCTGTAGTGAAGGTAGCTAAAGCATGCACCTAACATTGGCCTATAAAGGTGAATGTGCAACAACGGAGGCCAGATCGCATTGAGGATTGATAGGATGTCCCTGCCGCTAGAGATCTGGAGGGTAGGAATCGAATACAAGACCGAGACTGTCCTTTCCATAGAAAACGGATAG
This sequence comes from Tropilaelaps mercedesae, assembly GCA_002081605.1. Lineage (NCBI taxonomy): Eukaryota > Metazoa > Arthropoda > Arachnida > Mesostigmata > Laelapidae > Tropilaelaps > Tropilaelaps mercedesae. The sequence goes on from MNPL01001558.1 coordinate 10,022, forward strand.
CCCCGCAAGGAGTGCTTGCATCAATTCTATTGTCCAGAAATAATCCGCTCGTCATTTGCCTCCGACCCTCCCATGTCGTGGCTTTTTTCAAGACTCTGGGAGCACAGTCGTCAGACATTCGTTATCGATTTTTTGATAGGTCTCGTAACGAAGAAATTAGACCCGAGTTAATGACATACGTCAACACTGGCCCTGACAGAAGCCACAGGCCTAATTTAGCATCCATTTGCACAGGGAGATTTCCTCGAGCGAATTCGCGGAGTCTACTACAGTGCCTAGTAGATAATTGGCAGACACCTCCCTCTAGGCCTTGTGGGCCAGCAAAGCAGTCGTCGAAAGAAGCATGTTAGCCGCATTCAGAATGATAACCGTAGCAATAGCCAAACTGAAACGCTTAAGGCACTGGAGGCCTCGGTAGACCCGTATGACAGCGGAGTGCTAGTGAAATCCATCAGGCAAACAGCAGATGGCG
>MNPL01001559.1:0-14997 GCA_002081605.1 Tropilaelaps mercedesae
ATATATATATATATATATATATATATATATATATATAAGGAGAAAACACGTAAAAACTTAATCTGCATCTATATATTTTCGCCCGTAAATCCATAAAATTGACCAAACTTTGTCGACCTCCCTTTTCGTGACTACATCAGCAGTAGGTGGTCATCTAGCGGATCATGGTGGTAAGAGAAGACGTATTATAGTTCTAGTGCTAATAATATTCGTAGTGAGCACAGATCTTCGTGAAATGCTACCTGTGTGATTTATACGACGATTCTTTACGAGACTTCCTATCGGTGCATTAGTGTAGAGTACGAGATTGTCACTCTCCCTTCTTTCTGACCCACACTCTCATTTTCTCGTTCCATTTCTTTCTCTCTTTACTCTTTTCTCAAAGGAACGCGGCTCTCAACACGGAGTTTCATCGTCTTGGCCAGTTTCAGAACGATTTTCTATGAATGTAACAATCGCATGACAGCGACAACGTCAACAATCACGCGGCATTTGAGAAATCAGCAGCAGAAACAGCTGTCAAACAAAACGGCCTATTGGATTCGGCGTGACAAGAGGCGTCTGTCTGTCTGTTTGCGTATCCGTGCGTCGGTAGTTTTCGCCGCATCGAAAAGCAGCGCCGACGAAACAGGCCGGCATGAATTGGTGAGACGGTCGGACTCAGCTCGGCTGAAGCTCATTTTGCTCAAGCGACTGGTGAATACGACAAGCTGAACGGGGTAGGCTGGCCGTTGTTTGCGGAGTCATCAGCGCTTGGTAACCACACATCGAATGGACAGGGCGCCGATTGTGTAGACTCGGTTGGCACGAGTAAAGGTGAACTTCATTTGTAAACTGACGCGTGGGCAAATAATGACAGCCATAGCTGAATACCTACTCCGTAACATGGACACGCATGCACACGTATCCATTGAGCTGTGTATACGATTTATGTATATATGCAATAGGGTTTAGGTAAATGAAGGAGCAGCTACTAAACGTCGTAAGACAGACGAGAATCGATCTATTTCGAGTATTATTATTATTATTATTATTATTATTATTATTATTATTATTATTATTATTATTATTATTAGGTTATTTCAAGAAGTAACGAGATTGACGTTCTTCTGACACAAAGGCGCCTGTAGACACATGCGAAATAACGCTTACGTCAGACCAAATTTCATATAACTCTGTCTATTAGCCTAAATAGTACACTTAAACTGTAAGGCCGGTTAGAGCCGACGCGAGACCGCATATATTCTAAGTTACACCATCATGCTTGTCGGCTACGTTAGTTAGAGGAATGTCTTCTGCACGTGACAAAAGTGACAATAGCGTTAGTTTTTTTGACCAGCACTCGCAGAATTTCATTTGCTCTAAAAATAAAAGATAGTAGTGAAACAAATTTTCAGCTGTTGCATTTTAGCTTCCCTGTTGCCTTTTCTGGCCCTTGCGCGGTGTCAATAAATGACTAATTCAATCGAAACCGTCACCACCAATGGCGGCCAGAACTCTATGAGCGAACACAGAAAGACCGTGGAAGAGAAACATCGGGGAGAAGAGCCAGCGACAAGAAAAGCTCAGAAGGCCGCTTCAGCAACATCGAAGACTGTGATCCACGTAGCAGCAGGCGCACATGAGTAACATTGGCTTAGAAATTCAATTCAAGTCGATTTTGCACCCTCAGCGTCTCTACCCTATGTCAGGTGGAAGCTCAGACTCGTATCACGTCACTCTAACCGTAAGCGTTGCGAAACACTTCAATAACTACGAAAGGCTAGCTCAAGCCGCGTGAAACCGGCCGCCGACGCCCCCATTGGCTGAACCGTCAAGATGGTAGAGGAGTTGCCACAGTGAGCTTTCGACTCAGCAAGAAATCTAAATCGTTCACTGGCGTTGGCTTTGTTGATGCTGTTGTTGTTATTGCTTCTGCTGGTACCCATCGTTGTCGCGCACTGGCGGAAGAAAGACGACAACGACATCAGAGTGCGACCGCTGTCTCGTTAGCGTCCCCTCAACGGCCGTGGTAAAAGCAGCGCCAGATCGCGTCGTGGCGTCATCGGCGCTCGCCGCTTCTTTGCTCCCCCATCAACCAGAGAAAACTCAGGAGCAGAATTGAATTTGCCGATGATATTCGCCTACCTTCTTGAGTCAGAACAGCTTCTGGCGATTTAAGAAACGATTGCGAGAACGGCAGCAGGAACAGCAGGGTGAGAATAGCCGCTAAGTAGGAGAAAGCGGGTAAACGGCCGATGACGCTACTAGAGCTCTAATACTAAGGAAAGTGGGCAAATGAATTGTCGGTAAAGAGTGAGGGAGAGGTAAATAAAATGTCACTGCGTGTTGATATCTCCTTTATAAATAAGTCAAATCGTAATGCAACCAATAATTCCTCCGCAGATGCTGGAGCCTAATGTCCTAATGATTGTGTTACTGAATGACCGCATAGGGAAGAAGCGATAGTATAGAAATAAGCGAGAAACTTGTAGTCGTCTCTTGGAAAGTACATAAGTGAGCCTAGCGATTCGATTCTTGTTATAATTTTTAAGAGGACTATACAACAAAAGTCGATTCTCCAAGCCGCAGGTGTTTCTTGAAAATGTTGTCACTACGTGTAACGTTGTAGAGTCATAGAAGAAGGCGGGAAAACAAATAAATGGAAAGTGCAAACATACATTCGTACATTCAGATGAGTACTGATCATTCAATCAACCTGGACGGTATCCCAGGTCCACCATTTTGTTTACGTAGTTGGGACCATTACATCGTAGAGCTATGCCTCATTTTGTTGCTGTTTCTGCCCTCTTGTGAGTTGAAAACGCAGAAATTTGCTATATTTTTTGGCAATTTTCCAAATATAATCAATTCGCCGAATACGAATTTCTCAATTGAATTTACTCAGAAAACGTGCAACGGATGCCAACTCCTTTTTTCTTCTCTTCTTCTCGTCTGCGTTGTGGTAAATATATTTGACTGTCATGTAATTGCTCACAGAGCGCGTCAGCTTTTGTGATGTAAATCTTTTTCGTATTTATTCCTCTATGCATTTCCTAGAATTAAACTGTGTATTTTTTCTTGGGTTTTACCATACCGTATTTGATTCTTATCTTATCACGTGTTACAAAATGGTATCGTTTTTATCTGCTTTTTCTAAAAAAAATCTTAATTTTTGTAAAACAGCAGCCCTGTTAATCATTTTCATTTTGCATGGCACCGTAGCGATGCTTGTTTCAGTCTGTTGTTATACGTATGCAAATGTTCTATTTGCGCATGTGGTAAAACGAGGCGTGTCGTACTAGGTAATCTCCGATTGAGTGGATTATGTTTTTTTGAGCATATATTTACCTTTAGCATGTGGCGCATAATTAGCCATAGAAAGATCTGTTTTCGTTCATTTGCTACAGTGGGATGTGTAAACGCCGTCTCTGTCGTGATTCTTAGTAAGTCGCACATTTGTTCTATGGCGTGTCTGTTTCATATTGTTCATTTCCCTGCTGAAATCCGTATAAGCGCATACTTTTACAATACGTCATGGGTACCTAGTGCTTACTCAAGCAGCTAAAGGCCATCAGTTTATTCGTAGGTGATACGGCATTTTATACGTCGTGATATACGGTCCGTACGGCATAACATTCGTGAGACAAAGATGAAAAGAATGACAGGAGATCAACAAAAAGCGGTAAGCCCGAGATGTTCCAGAAAAGGCGCTCGAACCAAAAAAAGTGTTTACGGTGCCGTCTTGCTCTTATTGTAACGACCCGCCCCGTTTCACGGAAATGGTTGGGATGCATTTCGAGATAACACAACCGTCTTTTTACACACACACATACACTCTTTGATATAGACACATCTGCCTGCACACTCGGCTCACTCGAAAGCGCGCGGCACGAATAGCAACAAATACTTGTTGTTCCAGATACCTTTGCAACAGTAGCCATAGCTGAAGATCCCACATATATTGAAGGCTGTTCTGGAAGCGTTTGCGTCGGCTTTTTTTACTTCCGTCTTGGTATTACTATCGATGTCTGCCAGCCGTATTTTGGCAAGTGTCTACTCTGTTCATGTGCGACCAGAGACTAAAGTCAATAGTTGAACGCAACTGTTCGAGGATCCTGATATGATCGGTAGCGTTATTGTTGTTTCAGGAAACGCGAGAATGCTGGTAGAAGAATAGAGCAGAATCACAGTGGAGCCTGAGATGGAGATAGAAGGACGTGCACCCTCCAGGGTCTGAACAAGAGGATTTCTACGGCAAAGCAGATCCGAGCAGAGGAGGGCAAAGAGGAAAAGAAATTTTGAAAGAAAGGACAAGAGAGAGAAGGAGATACAGGGCAGATGCATAAAACAATGGAAATTGTGTGGTAGGCGTAACCGTTGTTTGTTGGTGGGCAGACGTGGGCAGGTCCTCTCGCAACTGCTAGATAAAGCTGCTAGGCCACTTACAGTGTAAACAAAGTATAAGGCTTAACGATGAACAACCTGACTATATATCGAGAGCGTGTTTGCTTTCTGAGCTTTCGTAACAACAGAAGCAATAAAATACCTACAACTCAGTAGCCCTACAACGGGGCAACTAGAACGTCGTTACATGCCACTGCTGCTGCTCCCGCTAACAGAAAACTGCTTCGACCAGCTGCCTCTCCGTTGCTACATACTTAAAAAAGGTCATAGGCAGCGAATTGATTTACTAATAATATATGAATAGGTGCATTACCACCTTGTTGCCTTATTCGGTATTTAGTGTTGTCAACGGGGTGTCGGTGATGAATCTGCCCACTCATACTCAATCGAGAAAACATGAAATGATCTCTGAGGTCATCTTATTGGAGCTATGTGGTCGTCAGAGCGGTTAAAACGCTTGAGTCTATATATATATATATATATATATATCGTGTGTGTTTGTGCGTGGTTGCGTTGAATTACGTCATAGGGATGACTTTCAAGGAAGATGCAAGGGACGTAAAGGGTCCTGTAAATTGAAGGAAAATCTTTAAGCGGTTGTTTACACTGTTTAGCTGTTACAAAAACGGTGAGCACCGCTGAGTTATTGCCACTGTTGCTATCATAAGGAATGGGCTTAGAATGGGTGAATCTATGAGCTTATTTCTAGTCTTATTCAGCAGCGCCATAGAATTCTCGTTATGTACTATAGAAAGTATTGTAAGTTGCCTATAGGCGAGGTATACGAAAATTTCCACTGAAGTAATGTCTTGAAATCAGCATTGTCTCTCCTGCATGGAACCGTCGTACGAGTATGGTTCTGATCTGTAATAGCATTACGGCCTGTCCAGGTGAACAAAAGATTTAACCGATGATATACAAGTGGACAGTTACAACACATTTTGCTAAGCTCATCGCATGACCGCTACCAACATAGCGTTGACAAGTATGTTACATTTGATTACAACGCCAATTCGTCAGTCAATAAAAGTTATCAATTCCCTGACAAGTTCAAGGACCACAAACGAGGAGTTGATCTCAGACGGGATCGAGCTTACTCGCCACTGCGGCAACACATTGATCACATAAATACTTGCCTACGCACTACATTGTACTCTTGGAGGTGGACATCTGGCTCCTGCTTGGATCTGCGTTTGCCACTCTGATTTTCAGTTTCAGTCGCCGAATACCGTCGCTTCTTATCGTAGCACAGGCATCGAATCGAAGCCTTCTTTACGGCAACTGATACAGCCCGGACGACGACAAATGGCATTGTTAGCAGCCGCTGTTCGCGTGGGTCTGCTTGTCCTCGTAATCGAATTGAGCTGGTCCGATGACCTGCGGAGGATTCCTCCCATTCGAGGATCATTCACTCAACGTAGTTCTATTGGCTGATAGTGATGAGGGCCCTGTCACCTCGTCGTCAGTGGCCGTGTGTATCTGATAGGTGGGATAAACACGACAAGATCGTGAGGCCGACCACCCACTACTGGCCGGTTTGTTGTTTACTTTTTGCCTAGACCTCTGTGCGTATATGGCAGAAGTCTGCAAGGTGATAGTCGATTATTACTGACCTTAACAATGAAGGCATTTGACAGTGACTGGTGATTTTTTCCTCCACGGGTTCTCGTTGTCTCGTGTACACACACACACACATACACAAGCGGACAGGCAATCTCACGAAAGTGCATTAGAAAAGTCGGAGATGTAAATAAAATGTAGCTACACCAGTCACGTCAAACAGTGTTTTAAGGCATACTGGGCCTATCATAGAATATATCTTGAATTCGCCCATAACCATCATGAATGAAGTTGGGATGAACAGAAATAAAAAGGACAGGATTCAAAACGAATAACATTCAGTATGCTATATTCAATAGGGCACATTCAACGGAAGGTTCGAAACGACTATCACGAGATGTCAGTTGATCATCTGATGAAACTCCCCACACTTTTATTTGACGAGACGTCTCTAATAATGATGGTGATCTAATCTTTCGTAAGTTAATAAATGCAAGCTGCAAACAGGAGCCCCAGTCAGAATATCTCAGTCAGAAAGAATTATTGCCTCTTTGATACATACCCGTATCGGCAGAAGGATCAGTACTTCACTGGCACGTCGCCCTCTACTGGTAAAAGTATTCATCTCAAAATGTTCATTTCCATAACTAAGATTGGGAAACGCACGTATTTTATTAGTGCATACATATTTAAGTAGACATTTACCAGGCATATGCCCATGGGTGGCATATATATATATATATATATATATATACATATAGATGATCGCCTTCTGAGTGTCCATTCATTTCGTGTGAATCTTAGGCAATGTTTGGGGTCACTTAGATAGTGTGGGGTGGCCTCCCGTTTGTGTGTGTGTGTGTGCGTCTGTGCTTTGAGTAGGTGTTCTGGTATTGAGCTGTAAACCCTGTGATATGCCGTTGTAGATCACTATAATCGAATAAGGCATGAGCAGAGGCCTATTTAAATCCGCAGACATAGTCTACGATTCGAATACAATACCGTCTAATCTTGGCTTGTAAACAGACATTTAGACATGTTCAACAATTTCAAACGGATCTATGAAATACAGATTTCACATTAATCGTTATAAATTCAACAATGATTGATATTGCCCCAAGAAAATTATCCATGCGGGTCCTGTCTCCAGCAAATTGATTGTTTCTTCAAGCTATAAGCTGGACTATATTTTTCGGGGCCCTGCACGTTGGATGGTCTATAGCTTTTTTGGTGTCACTATTAGCAACTCTAAGTGGGTAAAGAGTTTACCAGAAAAATCTATGGTGCTACCAAGCCTCGAACGCGTAACCAGTGGGTTACCATGGCCCTTTACTACGTCATAGTCATAGTCATTGTTAGCTTAGCAGTTAACAGTTAGCAATATGTGGCAAAAGCTACCGGTCAGTGCTGTTACAAAATTTAGGCTGAACATCTTCTACTATGGGCAGACGTCTGGCATTATAGTCGGATAAACTGACATTCTAGACAGCCACAGTAAATTATTTCGTATAAATAATGAATAAAAATTAAGAACAACCCAGAGTCGATTTGGTCGCCTGTGTTCTGTAGCGATATCGTCGTGAAGCTGTTATGAACAATGCTCATAGGGCAATAGTTTCCCCGGATGATATAAAAGTGTGTACGGTCGAGTTACATAGACGAAGGTAGAGGAGGAGGTGAATACTTCCTTGAACAAGAAGAAGTGCTTCCTTTAGCTTCCCACTGAATTCCTGTATTTCACCCTAAGCTCCAAGCGTCGGCGCCAGAAGAAGAGAGCAGGGTGTTTGCCAGATCTGAGTAGTTCTAATCTGTGTTATATCATCGCAGAATGATGCGGTTTCCATAACGGAACAGCTCTGGCGCGGTCCCTCCGGCGCGGTGCGAATCTGCCGAAAATAGTAGATAACATCGCAAAGAGGAACCTGCTAAAACTTAACCAAAACAGTAGTAAACAGCGATGAATCCGACATGCGCTGGGTTTCATCTTGGATGGGCGTCGCCATGATATGAGCGACAAGGCCCACAAATTACACTCTGTTTGTCAACGATAACCAAACATTTTTTTCACCGAAGATAATGAAAACCAGTCACAACAGTTTAAAAAATTTAGTGTCATTAAAACGAAACTTTAGTACATTTGTTACACTTTTGGCACTCATGGTAGCTGCTCTCTTGTACACACAAAATTACGATCGATTTGCCGATGTGTTAGGGTACCAAAGAACTGAATAAAGAACTTTTTTAGCTGAAGCGCATATAAATGGCCTGCAAAGATATATGATACTCAGATATGATACAATGTCAAACGAGTATTTATTCTATGAAGTTTTCTATAATTTCAGGGTATTTATAGTTTTAGCTCTGTATTTCCGTTAGTTCGGACAGTGTGTACATGATATACACAAGTTTTTTCGAAGTTTTTAGCCACGTTCATTCAAGTACAGCCTGATATTTCAGGCTGAGTTGGAAAAAGAGAAAGAGGCGAATGATTCACATTGGGATAGGTTATGCCTTTTGTTCTTAAAAAATTAATAATTGTTAAAGAAATAATTATTTTTGAAGAATTCAAACAGCCTACAGCGTTCTATTGAATTCCAAGTCCGTGATTTTACTTCGCTTCGAGAAGACCTAATACTCGAACTGAATTGCCATTCACGCTACATGGATACGATTGTACAATAGTGTCCTGCGTAATAGCTAGTAGCCAACAGGCGTGGTACCGCATAGATACATGTCATGTTATCGGTTAGGGGAGCCACTCTACTCCGATTTGTATCTCCCATTTGCGTTCCCATTGCTAAGGGCCAACGACGGCTATTTTTCTTTCGTATTTTGAGTCCCTGGTAGCGTTTTACACTCTCGTTTCGCCAGAGCTGAAAATCTGCCGATCTAGCACTATGATCTACATAGGTGGAAAGATATGCTCGTATACACGCCATTGCACGTCTCTACCCGCTCGGTGAGCTCACAATGACACAACTTATTTGTTGTCCTTGATCGTTGATGTAATGGTGTTCATTCACTTTACTTACGTACCTACCGCCTGCTGGCGGAGGTGCAGCCTCTTTGCTAACCCAATTACATTCGGGTATAATTGAGTCCTACGCACCAGTCGACTAGCGGTGTATACCCGTGTTCACAGTGTGTGAGCTTTTGTGTGTCACCTGTGTGTGTGTGTTAATGTAGGCATGTGTTCGCCTAGGCTGTTCATTCAGATGACTCCAACCACACTGAACTATCATCCTTCAATCGCCATCTTCTAGCAGGTCGAACGTAGCTCCATCGTAGTTCTGTCTCTACTCCTGGCGTTTTACAGATCTGCCGGTTTCGTAGTGAGCATTCAGCCAACTGATTTTCGTTTATAGAGACGCTGCCAAGCAATAAATATAATTAAATTAACAATCAATTTTTCCCCACGACCGTCGCCCCCCTGTATTTCGTTTGCTCTCTCGTTTACCGCACCCTTCCTCCGTTCACCAACAGCTCCCGCTGCCGCAAACACTCCCATAGCAACTGGGGCCAGTTTTCCCCAGTTTTCATGCACCGCCTACTCGTTGTTCCTAATTCATCCATCAATGCAGTAGTGACTGATGCATTTATTCGTTCATTGGCTCGCTCATTGGAGACGGTGAGGATCTGGGGATCTGCAGGGGAGTGATATCGCTTTCGTGAACGGGGCTCGCCGTGTGTATAGTGTAGCCCATAGATGGGGGGCTGGTGGCTCTCCGGCCAGCAGCGTCAGGAAGTCAGGAGTCAGTTCGAAGAGGAGGAAGGTGGAACGATGGAGCAGGTTACCGAGGCCGATCCTGCGGCGGCACCTTATGGTGTGGGACATCGGCTCCCCAATTTAGTATCGCTATCCGCTGGAGGGGGAAGGGAGATGTTTCAAAAGCGGACGGGCATAGGAAGTGGTTGCAGAGACGGCAAAAAGAGGCCCGTGAAGCCTGAAGAGGGTTTCATGGCACTCGATGAGGCGAAATTTATGCGAGGAAATTACAGTTTCGCGGGTGCTGCGGCTATGAGCAGATTGGTGGGGGTTTGTACTAGCGCGAGCAGAACGCAAACCGGTAAATGGCAACAGGGGGGGGGGAGGTGGGCGTTTGAACCTTCACTCGACAAGGAGGACAGGTTTCCCTAACCAAGGGTATGCATAAGGGGTGCATGTAAGGGGGGACATGAGTGCACACTAACTTAATTTGCCGTCAAACAGGTGCACTTCAGGTAAAAACAGTGAGAATTCACGGAGCTGACAAGTAGTACGTGCAGGGTCTTTTCTCCTCCGAATGAACAACGAAGAAATCGAAACGGTGCAAGTGACAAAGGGAGAAAAAATTTTGACTAAAATAAAGCGTCCATATTCACATACATGCATATTGATACCACATGGTGACGGGACGATCCGATGTTCTGTTAAATATTCATATAAGATATCACACTCGACGCAGATATTGTGCGCAAGTATATAGTAAACAAAATACCCGCAATCAAGTGCAATTGGTTATCAAATAAGTATACCGAAAATAGGTTCAGCCGATTACTTACCGAGCTCTCGACTGGATAGTGCAGACACGAGTTAAATGGAAATATGAATATGCCTTTCAATTAGAGAATTCCGTAATCGCCAAATAAATAATCGTGTTTAGTGCTGCATTGACACACTCGAATATGATCGACGCAAATAAATAAGACGCTCGCAGTTTTCGGTTTTCGATTTGTCTCTAAAAATCAAGGCATATGCCAGTGGGAGCGCGGCATGGCATGGCATTCTCGTCCCTCATTGGATAATGAATCGTTTTAGGCATTGCAATTACATCATTAAAACACTATACTCTGAGCTACGAAAACTCCGTGTGTTCATTGTCTGATAAAGCTATTCGGCTGTTTCCCCGGGCTGGTAGACGAAGTAGTGACTGTCAGACCCACTTTTCAAAACCATTATGTTTTTTTCACCCCATCGTTTCTAACGCATAAATAAATAGTAAACTCTTTGGCGCAATTTTGTACTACCAAGGACTGATCTCGCCCTTTATACGTGGCCCATGAAGATTTCGTGGCACCATACTGGCATTGCATTATCTGGATATGTAATATATAGATTTGCGACGATGGTCGACAGGCGTAAGCCGCGAGAGGATAGGTCGACGTAATTAAATTAAGCTCGTTCGTATGAAAGCGCAAGTCAACCCCAACTTGCTCATCCCCTCTCCCGGGATGCCCAAATATGGGTACGAAGAAAATAAAGGTGAGATATACCTATGAAAAAACAGCCCCTGACGCGCTTCGGCAATAATCTACTAAAGGCGCATGTCTGAAGCAGTTTCTATGAGGTGACGAGACGCTAATTCTGTATGGCTTGCTTTTTGTATAGACTTAATCCAATGGCCTCTCTTTGTTCCGGGGAGTTTATTATTGGCTTCTATCAACGCACATCAAGAAGTATAGTGATGTTGGTCACTATAAGAGTCTACAAGTCTATAATGTACTTGTAAAAAGCATCGTCCTTTCTTTGCCTCGTTTCGAAACGTTTAGCTATCCCTGTGCATAGGTGAATTATCCTGAAATATGTATTCATTTAGTTACTTTACAAAAGAATTAAGCGGCAGCTTACTTTCGCTCTTCATGTGGTATTAACGTTAACTAAGAATAAAATTAATCAAATAAAAAAAAAAAATTAAATTCTGTACGAGACACTGAGAGCTGAGTCGGAGGATGAATTAGGTAGGAAACCTCACTAAGTATAAATCTGAAAGTAGAATCTCTTTTTGGCGGTAGATTTCATCGTTTAGGAGGTATCTGATAAGTGTGTATATATATATATATATATATATATATATATAGTATGATAAGTATATAAGGAATAGACACACATTCTAGTCCCAATAAAAATGAATCTCATCTGCTCGTCCGCACCATTCATCCTCCATATATCCGCTTTATTGGCGTCTCACAGTGGACCTAACGTCGCCCAAAACACGCCTACACTGTACTTATCTTCTCCTTTAATCAGGAAAAACAAACAGTCACAAAGAATTGGTCTGTGCATGGCCCTATGCAATCGTGCTATTCTAAATCTGCTCATTCACTATACACTTGATGGTTTAAAACAAGAAAATAAACGCAGATTTTCCTTGCGATACACGAGTGTGCTTTTACGAGCTCGTCTTGGTGAGTGACATCTTTGTCCCTCGTTCCAATATGTGGTCGATGCCCTCAATGTGCTTATGCGTCTTTAAGCCACCCCATCAGTTATCAAACAGCGGCTGACACGCGTCGAGCAGGTGACTCTGCCGACGTAATTCAATCTCCCTGGGAATAGTACTAGATGTTATATGTGCGAAGCCGCGGTCGTGGTGCTAAGCTTGATCGGGCCTGAACAACCCCGCTAACACTAAATTCACGCTGTCCAAGTTTTCACCATCGCACGCGCCCCCCTCTCGGACAACTCAGCTGATATCGTTTGAAGGGAGCGACGAATATCTGCTCGAGTACCTCGTTTCGACATCTCTGTTGTACCATGGCGCCTCACCTTTTGGACAGAGTAACGGCCAGGGTAAAAAAACGCGAACCCCGATCTGGATGGATCAGAACAGAAACAAAACGATTTTTACCTGACCCTGCTTACCCACAAGGGATAGTGGTAACGTTAGTATTACTCAGAAAATATTAACAAAAGGCTAGGCGCGAGTAGATACTCGAATAGTCATAATAACAATATATTGAAGAGAGTGCCGTTGTTTGATGCGACGGCGACATCGCCTTGCAAAAACCTCTTTCGTCGTACATTTGTTTGGATACTGTTCGTGTAAATGTCTTCACCGTTCAATTTAGAGAAACCACTAGTACGTCGCTTCGAGACGATAAGGTCTCATTGCCAAAAAACAGTTTATTATTCTCTTACCTAGTTAAGATCGATCGGCCACTGTACGTCCCTTTTTAACAAGCACAATAGCGTAGTTGAAAATATAGAGTCAAAACCTATTTCTAATGGTAGAAAGACTTCCGTTTTAGGCTGCCGTGCCGTGCTGTTGAAAATCCATTAGCAAGCGTCTGTCGACGATTTTAATATGGTCATCGAATATTATTGTGATCGAGTGCGCGTGCCTAGCCCAAATAAATACCGAACGGCCCCATTTATTATACGCCAGTCCTTCTCTTCGAACCAGGCACTCGTAGACTTATCTGCTGCTCGGTACGAATTCGTTGTCTTTTTATCAAATTGAAATTGTTTCACTGGCTGTAGACCTGGTGCTCCCGACATGAGCAGGTCACAAATGTCCAGGTAAGTCCCTGAGGAACATCCGTTATCTTCCCCGTACAACGCTGTTAAACCGTGTGAACAGATCACAAAGCGCCGGGCTTTTCCATCACTGGTGCTGCCTCCCCTTCAAGCCGAAAATGTCCCTACTATGAACCAAACTACCCCACAGTCTGCGCATGCGAGAAACGCAGAAGGGGTCATGATGAGCGATAATTTTATAACAGGCGACAGGTTATGTAGTCGCCCATCGCTTACACAGGCAACCTCACAACGACCCGCGCGCACACACACACACTGTTCATAGGCAGAGACTTCTGGAACCAACTTCAGGGAGACAAACCCCCCGAAGTGGACAAAGAAACAGGGCCATGAAAGGAGAGACGAACGCGAGGCGATGTCGTACAACGAGAGAGCATGAGGAGGAGCGTTGAACAGCGGCTAGGAGATACAGCCCCGATGCACGCGACCAATGGAAGATCTCAGGCGGCGATTGCGTGATCAATCGGTGAACAGGTCAATCATGCTTGATCGATGCAACGAACAAACGCCCCATACGAAAATACTGCAGACTCCTTAGGAGACTAAAGTGATGAGTGTGTTCAACTTTTGGCGAAACGGATGCTTACGTCGAAGTGGGGAAAGCGTATTATATTATTAATGCGAAACGATTTTTATCGATCGTGAGCGTCGTGACATATTTATCACGATTTAGTAAACCTACAAGATATGTTTATGTGATACAAGTATAGGAAAAATGCGAAACATAATATCCATACGAAGCCTGTGCAACGGTCGCTGGCTATATACAAGCCGTTCAGTAACAGGTAACTCAACACAAGCCCACATGGCAACGGTACATTCACAATAATAGAGCATGTCGCACCTTGATATCGAACATTCTATCGAGATTTTTCTTCTATCTATATTTTCTCGACGAGTCATGGCAGCATCAAAGGAAAACGCCTTCGATAGCTTGCTTTTCGAGGGAAATTTTGCATAACGATCTAATACATGTGATAATAACGAGCTACGTGGTATGGGGCGCCCCCTATAACAGGGAAATAATCGTGCAGCTTTATGCTTGTCTTTTTCTGCCAATGGACTGCAATTTAGTCACCTAAAGGGATGTAGCCGGTATGCAGGCAACAAAAACACACAACACACACAGGCACAAGAAAACCATAGCTTATGCCAAAACGCTTTAAAATGTCACTGCCATAGAATATGTATTTGACACACGGAGCTGAGATAGCTGAACGATCGAAATATTCCTTCATTTTATTCCCCTTTTTTCTTGTGGTAAAAATCGTTGACGATGGGGTCTCTGCAAAAGTAACATTGATATCTTTGTCGAATTCGGCCATTACGCATACAGTGAAGGCCGAAACGAGCGAGTTCAAGCTTCTATGCAAATCACCGCCCAAAGTGTTCTCTGTCCTTCTCCTCTCTACTTTGGATTGATCCTATTTGGTTGGCCTCCTCTTCGTCTACCTCAGCACCGTACTACCCACTTACATCCCGTGTAATTATGCAGATTGTATATGTGAGCCTGTGTGTATTGTCCCATTGGATCGTTCAAAGCGGCCTAAAAGCGGTGTACGCGTTTCTGGGCCTAGGGCAGCACTGATGAACTCTGTCATGTAATCAAGCTCACCCTTACTGGGAAATACTTCGATGGCCGTAGTGAGAGTGCCATGATGCCATGTGGTAACCTCTAAGCTCCGAACAGTCCCGAACTCATTCACTCTTAGGTGTATATATATATACACCTAAGAGTGAATGAGTTCGGGACT
>MNPL01001559.1:15656-31658 GCA_002081605.1 Tropilaelaps mercedesae
TTTCAACCATTAGTAATGTCTTTGGTATTTAGAGTAAATACATAAAAGGAGCCATCTGCAAAGAGCACTCAGCACGGAACGATTCCTCAGAGTTATGCCATGATATCCACTGTTATATTCATTACAATACAGAATGATTTGAACGTCCGCCGCCGGTCGTGATCGTCCATAACAGCACCAAACAGCATTGAACGTCCCTCCGTCTTGAGGGCCCTCCACTTAGACAATACATCAGGCGAAGAATTCGCCTTCTATTCCCACAGTATGCACTTACCTGAAGTCTACTCGTATGTACACAGTTCTGAGCACCTTTACATCAAATTGTATGTACACATAATATGAACGTAATTTTATTCAACCATCACCCGTTAGCATCACCGCTACGGCGGCAATTTCCACATACACAATAATCATATATATATATATATATATATATGTACATACACTCACGCGCACACACAGTCCCTATCACAAGAAAATGCCGGGCCACAAGCACGATTAAGTATTGTCCATCGCCGTTTATTGGTCGTATCGTTGTATTTTCTCTTTCTCTTCCTGTCTTGCCTGAGACCAGTGCTTTGTTTCTGCTCCGCCCTCGCAGCTGGCCAATGCATCGGTGGTGCGGGGTGCCACAGAGATGATGTTGTTGTACGTCAGCGCAGTTTTGTATCACTGCCACAGCGTCGACGCCAATGCAGACACTACGGCCCGCCTCCATCAGTAACCAATGTCTGACCTCTTTTTCCTGGCCACGACTATTCCTTCTTCTGCCGCCACGGCCGCCGCCGCCGCAGCTTCGACGACGAGCGGGTGCGATATCGTTGTCTGCGCGCTGCAAAATATGTCCTGATGGCCATGTCACGACTGGCCGGGTTTCCTTATGTTCCGCTCAGCCATATCTCGTTGTACACACGCGCTCGTTCTCTCGTTGTTTCGCCAGTTGTTTTAGCATCAGCTCGCCTGCCGCCGGATCTGATTATTTCCTATTGCTCTATCTCTCCTATCATTTCGTCCAATTGTGCGATTACGTCGAATGGCGCCTCAGCGGCCCAGGCGGCTGTGCACGTTCGTGCTATGATCATGCCGGTCGGCTTCCCGGTTCGCCTTCTCTAGAACCGAGAGCAGAGGGGATACATTGTTTACAACGAGAAGACAATGCTTGCCCACCAGCCAGTTCCCGTAGTGGGCCTGCAGGCAAGAAGTAAGAAAATCAAAAAAGCCAACCAGCTGGTGCTGATCAGCGTTAAGCACGGCCAGTCCTGCATCGACCTAACGTCCCCTCGAACTGCCACAGATGGAATGAACCAAGAACTGCTGTATTCGGACGTCTTGAAAAAAGAAAGCCACGATTATTACTACAATCATTATTCCTTATTCTCGTGCAATGCATCGAGCAGCGTTCCGTCACTGTGTACACGAATTAGACGAATGCTCGTAATGACATGGAGTTGTGGACATTGACGAAATGTCTAACAGCATTGCCGCTTGAATCGTCGCTTTTCGCTTTGAAAGGATTCTGAATGTCGTCTGCTTTCGATATTCGGAGCTGGCTAATTTGCTGTCCATCGCTTAATATCATTTTCGCCAAGTGGCTGTTTCACTACTATCGAAATCCGTTCGGATCTTTAATTTGCATAGTCATTATTAACTCATTCGACGTATCGCATTTGTGTGTGACTTGTTTCTGTTTCGTGGAGTCGGGTTCTTTGTAATGTTATCCGTGTTGCGTAATGTCGGGGAAAAGTTGTCAGTAGTTCACTTTGTAACGTCGTTTTCGCTTTGCGAGTAAAATGTGTTTATCCATTCGATGACCTTATACCGTTGATAACGGTATGAAAGAACGTATGAAACAAAGAGGCGCGTCAGTGAGAGAATATTTGCCGAGACAGAGAGAAAGTCAGCCAGGGATTACGATACGACAAGAAACGGAAAAATCGATTTTTCCAATTGACTAAACACCAGTGATGGAATTCGTTCGAATATCGATGGCAACCGTAGAAATGCAGACGATAAGATAAAAACCTACAATTAAATTTTGCCGCTTTCCCCGTGACTCTTGTATTTAATTTCTCTCGCACAATCACCGGTTTTATCTCGCTCCTACAGTACCGTGGCTCTAAATCTCATAAAAATGTATTAGTTAGATCGCAAAAAATAACCAGTATGGCTGTATCGCGCTAAAATGTGTCAAAATAACTGAATGCCGTGACACACTCATGCGCTATCAGACAGGAGTTGAATGGTTCTGATCCAAAGTTATGTCCAATCTATATCTTTTTTGGGTCATCGCGCAATCATTTTATAGCTATACCCTAGCGCCATACACCATCGAAATGTACGATACCGAACGTGTGTAATACTATACACCCTTTGGAAGGGAACAGAGACGATTTTTGGATGCCGTCTCAAAAACTAACTTTGTCCAAGCACTGCACTCAGACACAATGTACAAAACACCTCTGGCTAACCAAGGCGAAAAAGAGATCCAACTTTAACCTCGTCTTGGCGTCTTGGGGAACTAATCGAATTGACAAAGCATAATATAGTTCACTGAACCTTTACAGTGTTCAGTTTATCTCAGCTGCGAGGGCATGAAGCGGAGATAAACACACAGCTTTCGCGTGTCGATACCAAGACCGGAAAGCTCGACCTTGGTTGACGACTACGACGATTATACAGTTGTCCGAACATTCGAAAATGGCCAGAGCGATTCGCTGCTGCGCATATCGTCATCATCCGGCAAAGTACTGAGGTCCGATCTTTTCGGGACCCGCTAGTACTAACCCAATCGATTTGTATGCCCAGATTACGCGCTATCTTTCCTCTAGCCGTATGTACAGTATGTCCACATTGGTCTTCCGCACGGCCTAAGCGCCGATCCTAACCTAACGACGTAGGGAGGGAAGGAAAAACTTCGGTCACACATCACGCACCGAAGCGAAGACCGTCGCCGAAATAGAGAGAGCGCAACATCAACCTAAACCATCGACGGACGAAGACCCGACGAAAATATTCTGCTGCTACATGAAATCTGACAGCTGATGGTTGAACGACGACGACGACGACATATCGCCTCGGCAGATCATCAATGTTTCAACGCTTAGTTGCTTAACCATAATTTGATTTGGCCTTCCGGCTCCTCTGGCGGCCGACTCATCCGTGTCTTTGAAGATTGCATCTCAATGATGGTTGTTCTTCTCTGCCGCCGACCCGAACGTGTGGGAACGTGCGGGTCGAATGGGTCCGATGCAACATCGAGCCCTAACCACGCTAAAGCAAACTGCACGTTTAGTCCCTCATCACCCCCACACGTCCACCCGAGAAGCAATCATATTTGTGTACTTTCACTAAGCCGGCTGACTCGGCATTTGTCGCTCAAGATCGCATACGGCTATCGGAAGATTGTTATCTGGCGGTTAGACACTATCGAAGAGTCGAACATTATTCGTCTCGTTTGCTCATTATTTGAAGGGGAAGTATGTCTTCATCTTGCTATAAACGCCTTCAAAAAAATACAGAAGTAGGACGGCAACATCGACGAGTCTATTGCCTGCTTTACGGGTACGTAGTCGACACTTCACTGCGTCGAGTCGCTGATTGTCAACTAGACGACGGAATTAGATGTATCTGATTTTGTTTGTTTTTCTCACGTAGTGTAGTTCATGACACGTACGGACGCGTCGAGGTGACGCTACAACAGATGTCATCCAAGTCGATCAGAGAACAAGGTCAGAGTTGAAGTACCACCTGAGTGGTAATGCGTTTTAATCCAACGCTGTTGTGCTACAAAATATATTTAAAGGTATGGATATTTGTATGACAATGCGTTGGTGACAATGGCCGGGTGGCAATCGCCATCCTTCTTGTACACCCGTAAGCAAAAGAATAACATTTCATCTGCGATCGTTGATTTTTCCATGAGTTGATTATGACTATTCTCATTTACTGAACGTACGGCTTTCGTCGAAAGCTACGTTGAAGCAATATCGATTTAATAGCGTGGAATTATTTAGAAAAAAAAACCAAAAGAAAACAGAAAAAGCGAGAAACTCGACCCATCCGCGGGACGTCTCTCAATAGGTAAGGCACGATGACCGAAGCTAGCCAGACAAACGCAATAAACTATATGAGATAAAATATGTTTATTGCGTTTATGATGAATTGCGCCTGCTTTCGCAACAGTCGATGTATCCCGTTCATTGGCGATGCTCATGGCGCGGAAGGAATTGTTCAAGAAATCGTTTCCAATCGAAGTTTCATCAGCCGATCTTTCCCATGAACACCCTCGCTCCGGTGACCCGGCCGAATCACCTCGGAAGTACAGGCACCTCGATTTACAGATAACAATATTTCTGCATCATGCGCCTACGCTCGTACGTAAACGATGTCGACGCTAGAAAAGCGAAAAATATTGAACATAGATGTAGTTTATTCGATTACGAAATAATAGACACGAAACAAAACATCTATAAACTGGTAACACGCACTTGCAGACAGCCAATGCCAAATGTCCGTGAAGGTCGAGGACTATGAGAACTTTCCGCGTTCAAAATGACGCATTTCGAAGCGGATTAAAATTGACCCTTATCTATCCGATTTCCAACATTTCCGAGTCGTGCGAGCGCTAGCGATCTTTTTGCGCTTGCCTCTAAGCTGTTCATTGCGTTTCAAGCAACACCGTCCTGCCGAGCGTTTGCGCATTCTAGTTTCTTTGACGAATCTCTGGATTTTATTCGCTGACGCCGAACACGCACCAATATCACGTTTACCATTGTCATAAACAAACAAACCTGCAGCACGACTACATGCAAACGGTTTACCCTTAAAGCAGTGTCATAGTGGATTCGCTCTCGAAAGTTTTTCCTGTAGGCGTTTCCAGATAGACGTTTTTAACGAAATGATGCTCTTGTAAAACACTCCTAGGCTAGAAGTAGCGTCCGGATGTTTATCACTCGTTGTTGGCGCCACGTGCATTTTCGTGCACGAATTCAACATGATGAAACAGCACGGAGGTGACTCCGAGAAGTCGGAGTCAATAGAAAGCTTCCGGGCTCCGGTCCGGCAACTTTGCCAGTCGGAAACGAAAGTGGTCGTTTACTAACGTGTCTCTCTCTCTCTCTCTCTGTGCCGTAAATATTTGGTTAATGGACACATCCAGTCATCATATAGAGTAGCAGTTTCAAATTTTGTTCCCGATATAAACATTGACATTTGGCAGGCCACCTTCGAGCGTCAGTCTACGAAGAGAACGGACCCGAGATGATGGAGTCGAATGGAACGGAAATTGAACTGCCGCCTGTTTCGTTCACCCGTATCCACTTGTTCGTATCTCGTGACCTCGACGAAAACGCCGCCCGTGAGGAGTCCGTAGGAGTCTCTGTGCTCCACCCGACACTCACGATCCAAGCGGCTCCGTCGACAAACGAACGTTTTCCGCATCTTTCTCGCGGCTGCATTTGTGTCTGCATCGACGACGCCATAGCGCCCGCATGGTGCCTGTCTCGTGATTCGATGTCGCGCGAATTTCGGCCGTGGTTCCCTCCTCGTTGCCTGGCCGTCCAAGCTCCACTCAGTGGACGAATGAAGGCAGTTCGCCAAAACACGAATCATGACAGCGAACGCGTGGGGACGAAGCGGCGGTGGCGGTCGCGGCGGCGGCCTGCTAAAGGCCGCCAGGCCTAGGCGATTCATGGCGCACACAAATTCAATTGTGCGCTGCTGCGCTGGGGTGGTGGTGGTGGCGGCGGCCTCCGACGCGTATCAAGGCTCCACCGAAAGGTTTATGTTCGTCCTGTTGGTCTCAAGACGGCGGCGAGTTGCCCTTTTTCGAACCTATGGGGCATTAGTAAAATCCGATTGTAGTCCGAACAACGGCTACCCGCAGGTCGAATCTCCATAATAGTGGCCGTCTCTATACGATTCTTCACTTCGCTCGATGTCGTGCTTCTCTATCATAATCATTATTATCATTGTTATTATTATGATGATGATGATGATCATCGTCATCATCATTATTCTAATCATTGTTGTGACTGTTATTATTAGTTGCTTGTGGCGATATGCCCATCCGTGTGTGCGTGTTAGCTCACTTAGCTTTAATATTGACTGTTACTAGAATCTATGTGTCGGCCAGCCAAGGATTATGCACTTGTCGATATGCACGATATAGACGTGTGTCCGTTGAAAGCACCTGAATAGACCAGATGGTTTGGAACAGTTTGTCCTTTTGTCTGCTAATCTCGCATCTTCTGCCGCCGCCGTCGTCGCTTCAGATCTTCGCATGGTCGTATTAGATCTAGGCAGGGCTAATTGCTAGTGGATGCTCCCTATCGAAAGAAAGGCGTTTGTGCTGAGCGACGAGAGACTCCGACCTATGAGAAACTTAAATTTAGCCACGCCTGTGGGGTAACTATCACTTCTTATGTAACAGCATCATTAGTACAATGCGGCTTATATATATATATATATATATGTATATATATACTCTAAGCGTTTACACATATGAGAAAGACTACGTAGACCGTGTAGGTTACGAAGACACTTTATTGAGCCATTGTTAAGATCTCTTTATTTCAAGAATTTACACTCAGCTCGCTCAGCTGAGCGAACGCGCTGGAGTTTTTCGAAATTACGACGATGTATCCGTCCATGAAGCTGTCGGAAGGCAGTTTGAATACGGCCTGCGTATAACGCACTTCTTCGTACTTCTGTCAATCATCGATTTTGTTTTCAACTACAACGCGATATTAACTCCAATTGTGTTACACTAGACGCTTGCATTGGCATACAGCAAACCCTGCCTAGACAGAAAACATTTTCGGATCAACGACGTGATTCTTCAATGTGTCATGCGTTTCTATGCATTATTTGCATGTCGTATTTTGCATTTTTCGAAGTGATTTTCAGCCTCGCGACGCGCGATTCGATCTGGCACATGCCGATCGCATATGTAACGTTCACCCTTATCCGATTGAATATATCGTGCATATATAGAATATATATATCAGCCGCTGAAGTGCAGTGCCACTAAAATGTGGCTTCGCTTACGAGTCTCCAAGCCACAGCTAGTCGTCGCCGTCGTCGTCGTTTACCGTTTGTATGAATGCCGGCAAACATTTGCCCTCGTTGGGGCATCGTTGATCTACGACTGTGCTTTGAGCTTTCGTCTTTTCTGTTTCCCAGTCAATTCATTCGACAACAGCATTACACGAACGCCGCGCTGAAACGGCCAAAAGTGGCTCCGTAGAAGAGAAGCTTCTACGGGGGGGTGGTGGTGGTGGTGGTGAGGCTGGTGGTGGGGCCAATCGAACATCGGCAATTGCATGCAAATGCCGCCCCATTTGCCCCCACGATTCCTGCCGGTTACGGCCGATTCCTTCATCGGCCCTGCGTCTACGGTAAAGCCAACCGTTCGTACTCGGGCCGTCCAACGCAGCAGCCCAAACAGGAGACAGAAAACCCAAAACTCGATGGTCTCGCCTTTCTCCACTCCACGGCGATGAGTGGCGTTCTCTTCTCTCATCTCGTCTGTTTTGGTGAAGATTTGGTGAAGAGTAGTACGTAACGTCGTCGACAATTGGCGAAAGCGATGGTGAACAGGTAGATAGATAGATAGATGGCTATAACGAGAGTGGTCTGTCTTGAGGAGACAGACGAATCGGTCTACATGTGTTGTTGGTTGTTGTTGTTTAGCGGTGTCGGGATGATGTAACCTGTCATTTTTGAGGTATTCTTGTCGGTCGTTCAGCTTAACGACCCCTCTGGCGTCGAGTTTTCGTTCTCGACGGCCGCCTAGACGGGCTCAATCTGGGGTAATCGGTCGTTGCCGGTTGTTTAGGGGTGCGGGATGGGGTGGAGTGGGGTGGGGATCGTGTGACGGACGCCGAAAACCGAAGACATTTTCGGCTATGGCCGGGGTATTCGTGATGATGCTTTGATTCGAGATCGAGCCGTACGCAACTGTCACGACTGGCCGATCTCTAGTCCGGTAACGGGTGACCAAGTGTCGAGAACGACAACGCCGACAACACCGGACAGAACGAAGTTAGATCTCGTTCTGCCGGCCTACCGGCACGGCGCTAATCTAACTATCGATAGGTTAGCTCGCACTCTCTCTTCCTTTCTATTACCCCCAACCTAACTTACCCCCTTATGTATCTTCCCTTTGAGCAGAAGAATTTTGAGCAGATGCTGCGTTTTAGGCAAATAGCTATCCATTCGAATTTGTATTGATCGTCGTTCTTCATCGCTCCATTAATGCTAATGACAACTTGCGACCCACCACTTGACTAGAAACAAAAAAAAAAACAGAGAACGAACACACCAACGGTAGAAGCGATACAAACGCCGAAATCGGCCTGAGTCGTATTAGCAGCAGAACGGGCACCAGTAGCCGCAATAAAATCGACAACCCGCACGGATTTAAACAAGCCAACGGTGTTAACAAAGACGCTAACAACGCTAATGATCGCAAACGTGATGGCTTTCACATGTCGTTGGCGAAGTCCTGTCTAGGCGCGATTCAGAGACCCCTGGAGCTTCGTTAAGGAGAACGGTCGTTACGTAATCACGTTGGCCCCTAGAAATGTGAACGTGCCGTAACGGTGCCCTATGGCAATTGCGCTTTGCGCAGTGTTGCCGACCATTTCGGCGTTTTGCTCAGCCAGTTAGTTATGCGACAGCGGCCACGCTAAAGGCGACGCCTGCAACGAATTACGAAATAATTTTCTTTATTATTCAGCCTACTTTTTTGCCAAAACGCTCCACAGTAGGGGGGGAGGGGAGTCCACGTAACGGCCGACGGCGTGATGAAGTAGCCTTGGCTGAGACCGAATAGACGTGACCGTGAAAGCCGGCATTGGTTTTAATTGGATGCCTGTGCAAAAGTGAATTTGTCACACGTTTTCTTTTGCCCATCATGAAACCCACAATGTATTTGGAGAAAGCCTACGATGGTTTCGTATGGTCGCACAACTCCAATCGACTTGATTGCCGCCCACTTGACGAGTCCACTTACCTTGACGTTCTTTAACGGCTATCTTCTACTTGACGCTGTTGTTTCTCGTTTGGATTAGCTACTCAGCTATCCAACTGACCTGTACTCGTGCCTATACTCGTGCTTATGCTCGTGCGTCAGACGGGCTGCAAAATGGCGTCATGTTAATTAACATCAGGGCGTATAATGAAGTGTCGAGCGTGCAAAAGTACGCCTGGCCCCCCCCATAGTCTTTCCGACAGTGTCTCCCGTACTTGATTGCGCTGTTCCGGTAGTTTTGCAGTAGTTCCTGTAGTAGTTCGCTTATAGCGGGACAGTTGCCGGTCCGTCAGGTGTCTACTAAACAGCCATCTACTGTGATAGCGTTCACCGGCTAGCATCGAGGGCCGGCCTTAAGCACACAAAAATTACTGCACATACACGTGGGCTTCTTATGGAGCTCGCCGCAGTTCTATTCATGAGCGAGTCTATATAACTATGGACGAGCCGGCATTCGGGTGAGCATCCACTTAGAATTGTGTGAATATTTACTAAGCGACTAGCCAGCCGTCGGGCCGGTTCCCGTGGCCGTTGTGCAGCACAATTAGTGTTTATTAGTCCCCGGTGGATTAAGAGATGTCTCATCTTCCACCTGCAGCGATGGCTGCCACTGGTTGTGCTCGCCGGCCTGTAACTGTGCAACAAAGTTCACATGCGCAGTTCGTTGTCAGAGCACACGTCCGATCGGACTACCGTCGTTGTAATGAATCAGATGTCTCTCATTTGCGGTGCATTAAAGTTTCTGTCACAGTTCAGACTGGGTCGATGAATTCAATAGGGTAGCGTTTGTTCACCGCGCGCGGTGTCAAAACGTTTGTCAACAACAAACCGAACACATCCACTAGTGAGCAACACAAACTGTAACCGCATATATTTTACACTCATTTTACAATCTAACCAGGGCCTATAAAACGTTGATCGCAGAGGATTCTCTAGAAATTACAATGCCCATAGTGGACATTCCTCATTTAGTTACAGCTAAGTGCAATTTGTTCCTTCGTTCGTTCGTTCGATAGATAGCTCCCAAAGAGAAACGGAAAGTTTCATGAAATTTCATGAAAAAGGACCTATCTCGGCGAGTTCTCACGAGTCCATCTTCATCGTGAATTTGTTCGCGGTCGACAAACACTCCGACAGGTTGTTGATGACGAACTAGCGCGAAACGGCCACCTTTAGCACCACTTTTATTTGTAGTTTTTGCATTTTCTATACATACACTTATGACTACATGGATCTGTCGACGTAAATCCTGCTGGTTTTGGTGTTATCGACCGATTTTACTTGAGTGCTGGGGAAAAACGTATCTCCGGATATATTTGGCTATCACCGGACGTATCCGTAGATATTCCGCGTGCGTTTCATGAAGTTTAAAATAGAAACGCGCCTAATATACGCGTGAATTCCACTCGAATGGACAGATAAACCGGCACTTGTAAATCGAGCAACATAAACGAGCGTTCAGCGAGACGCTTTTTTTTAGAGAGGAACTTTAGCAGATCCGTACGAAATACAGCTCACAATAAACGGGTGAAGGTTTCATTACCAATTTCCTGCAAGCTAATCATGAGCAAGAAAAGAATACAGTCAAGCTATTTACACTAATTTCATGCCCCACGTTTAGACGGGACCCACGCAGGGCCTTTCCGGGGCCTGCCCTTCTGGGGCTTCGATTTGTTCCCCAATGAGACTTCGTCGTCCTAAATTGGGTCTGGTCGACGTGACCCGCACAAGTGAAGACCAAGAGCCACCTGAGGGGACTCTTGAGAGAACTGTTCGTGTCGAATCGGACAAAGCGTTGTTACTTTTTCTTAAGCGTTTCTCGGTGGTGGACGCCTTTTGCCTTCGTGGTAACGCCGTCTTTCTAGCCATCCATCCAACTGGAGGTCGTTGAAGTAGGAAGCAATTTACTCTAAAAACAACATACACAAACGCTAGTTATTCGTGTGAGACTCAGTATTTTATATATATATATATATATATAAAATGTGCGTGCGTGCGTGCTCCGGGGGAAGGATTGAGTCCAAACTCCAGCAAACATCTGATGATTTTCTGTTTTTTCCAGGGTGGTGCTCAGGGAAAAACAAATACACTGGCCGTTGCCAGGATTATTGCATGTTCAATTTGGCGAAATCACGACGGCGTCTCAGGACATCACGCGAAGTTGTTTTTCCTAATAAAACGAGGGTGCAACGTTTGTTCATTAGACCTCCATCTGCTTATGACAGATTGTATGTCCGTCATCATCGCATAGCAGACATGAACGCACAAGTACTGTTTTTGTCGGCCCTGGCCGGCGTAAGTCGTCGCCACGGGAAGAGGGCAACATTAATAAATCTTCAAAATGAAAGTGAAAACGAGCTCTGCTTTTTAGAAACACGACCCCTGCCTGTAAAAAAAAAAAGCCAAGATTAACAGGCATTTCCTGCTAGCCACATACCGAAGAGCGAGTTGTGGGCGTACAGCGCACGTTGGCTGCGTACGCAGGCCTTTGGCCCCGCGTTTGCGGTCCTAAGTAACCCACTCGGGAAGGCAAAAGAGAAGTAGGAGGAGGAGGAGGAGGCGATGGTGGTGGTTTGGGGTTGCTGCAGCGGCGAGATGTTTTGAACGTTCGGACCGACTTTCCTCCAGCCACATCTTTGTTCCCTCCCCTCTCGAGCATCCGCCCCCTTACATGGTCCATAAAATTGTAGAACGATCTTCCTAAAAACAGTGCAATGCTCTTACCGCCACACCCAGCCGGAGGGTATGGCGTCCGGTGGCCTCTGCGTCCGGTGGCGAATAGTCGTGTGTCGAAGAGTGCTGTTGTTGCTCACTGGGCGCTTCGTCAGTTCCTATCGACTGTTGGCACTCTATTTTCTATTCCGCAGCCCTGCCGCTGTATGCGCGGTACCGTAGGCCGTAAGGTCTGGCCGTTGAGCCAACAACTTGTTAATCCAACAACACTTGATAGCGTTGACGTCATCGTCAGCTCGGCTAGAGCCGATGGATGGCATTGGAACGCTATTTTTCCCTCTTTAGTGCAATCGACGGCAACCACGACTGTTCATTCTTGCTCGTGCAGAAGTAGGAGTTCGTTCCACAGACGGAAGGGAAGAGACCGTGGGAGCCAGATGGGGAAGAAATAATTGAATTCGAAAAATAGCGGTGCTTCGCGGGAGCAGCGGCCGCCGCCATTGCGGGTCCGCCAGTTCCCGCGAATGTTCTGCGTCACTTTTCTGATCTTTCTTTCGTTTGCTGGCTGTTTGTTGCACTTTGCTTCGCAGTCGTTCTGCTAAGATGGATGAATTGTCGAGAGATCGCATCCCCCGGTGAAACGCATCAGCACGGCCGACCAGCAAAACTCGTTTGAAGGCGGCAAAACAAAATAAGCGGATGAAGAGAGTTCTACCTCTGGAGAACGCCGCTCCGGCGCACGGCGACTCGGAAGAGGTGGAGGCCTCCGAAAAATGAGAATGCCAAGTTTGCCGTTACCGTAGGCCAACGCGAACGTCTGGCGCGAGCTGGCGGTGGTGGCGCATCGGGTCGCGTACGGCGCAACCTAGACGAAAGCATATCTCGCCTGGATTTGGACGTCGACTTCCTCTCTTCCAGCCCCTCGCACACTCGGCTTGGCCGACTTTTGTGCTGGGGAAATTGAATTTTACTTTTTCTTCGCCCCCATCTGCCCAGCAGCCGTCCTTCCCTCATGGGCAGTGCGCGACACGCGGAAAGAGAGCAGCGAGCGGTCAGTGCGGCCTTAGGCTTTTTACTCGGACAACTGTGCACTTTGCTATGGCCTCTCGTGCAACGCGATAGGCTTTCGTGCAGCGCCGAATAGCGCTGAGAAGTTTTTCACTGCGTGGAACTGGCGCTGCTGAAAAAGTGAGACATCGTCGTCACAGACGCTAGAACTGATATTTAACAACGCACTTCGTAGAGAGTCTCAAAAAGTAGTAGCTATTTCAGATTGTCCCAACGTAGAATTGACGATCAGCCAAGATCGTTGAAGTGCTGCACCGATAGCCGAGAGAATGACGGCCATTTTTCCTCCTTCCGTGCCTGTTTGAGTCCGAGAATTGGTTCCTTCGTCTGATAATTCATGATTTCACTCGAGCTAACGGCTGAAACTGTTTCCATTCGAGCATCGATATTATATTTGTTCGCCATAGCTCGCCATAGCCATTACGCTAAGTACGCTAGTTTTTAGCTGTTTTATTGTAGTGGTGCATGCCAAAAGTTACTGGTGAGGCTTGAAGTGCAGATATCATCAGCGGATGTTGATCGTCTGATACAATCTCCCTCTGTGACTCTCCTTTCTCCTCCCTCCCTCCTGGTAACGTTTCGATTGGAAGGAACCTGTACCGAGTAATTGATCTAGCCGAGTGGCTACGGACGTGGTTAGCGCATCGACTGTCTGACTAACCGGCGGCAGCTGCTGTCGTTATAAATAGGCAGCCATCTACGAGTTGTTAGTGAAACTGGCTATGTAGATGTGGTTAGGACGGCAGCGAAAAGCAACCCCAACGAGATGAAGGGCTCCGAGTCCATTTTCTGTTGATGGCCAAATGGACATTCGCCTCCTCTGTGAACCCGATCCCCGCAACGTCCGTCGGGTGCGTGTGTACGAGCAGGGCTTTTTCCACATTTCTACCTGCCCGAGCAGATAAAGGCGTTAGGCTGGGAGACGGACGCCGCCAACCCTCAACACTAGCGGGCAATCGATGTGCGATGTACATTTCACTCCATTGCCTTTCGATGTGCCCCTAGAATCTATAGCGCTTCTCTCAGCCGGTCCAGTCGGTTACTGGGTTCGCTCGAACCCAGACCCAATCAAGAGACCACGATGAAAGAATAACGCCGAGACGGTGCGGGAATCACGCATCAATTCTTCTATTTCGACGAGGTTCTCTGATGCGCCTCATCCACCTCACCCCCTTCCACCGCGGTAGCAGATCGTTGCCGCAACGCTCCCCTTCTTTCTCTGTCGAGGGCCTCTCTCGGTAGCCAAACAATCTTAGCCCCTCTTTTGCGGTTCGGGTGAAGTGGCTGGGCTATATGGTGGTTACCTTTAATAACATCCGTAACACGTTCGAACGGCCAACCGGTTAATGTGGCGCTGCAGCTGCTACTTCAGCGGCTATGTCTACCTCACCAGTCTGCAGATGGCACCTGTTCGTGGCGGCATTGGCCACCCGATCGAGTGCCTCCTCGTTAGTCGGCCAACTCTCCACCGGTCATTTGATTCTTCTCATACTTCGCTTCGAATTCCACCGGCCACTTGTGTCACTTTCCAATAAAGTCGATTTCCCCCGCTTTTCCAGCTTTTGTCGTGTCCACTCACGAGAGAGGCTTTCTTCGTTCTTCGGCTCTCTTTTCGTCAGTCTGCGTTTCCTGTCGAAGTCGATCTTTACTGTGTGTGTTCTCCGTTTTCTCGCATTGTTAACAGAACTGTCGTCACCGATGCGGGTTTCCGCTCGTGGTAGGTTCACGTTTTCGATCGTACTCGTACTGGTCCTCGATCGTGTTCGCCTTCGCGTCCCCCCTTCGTGTGTATTTCGTGTGTCTCAGTTTT
This sequence comes from Tropilaelaps mercedesae, assembly GCA_002081605.1. NCBI lineage: Eukaryota > Metazoa > Arthropoda > Arachnida > Mesostigmata > Laelapidae > Tropilaelaps > Tropilaelaps mercedesae. Next base: position 30,242 of record MNPL01001559.1, read on the forward strand.
TCGGCGCCCATTCCGTCCACATTTTCGCTTTGACGTTCGTCTCTCAATAACCGTTCCTTCGTACTCCCTACTTCGATCAGTTGGCCATCTTTCGATGAACTCCATCGGTTCTATTTAACGGACTACGAATGCGATTCGAGTAATGGCTGCTGCGTGAGTAGTCGGCGCACAGTCATTTAGGGAAGGATTCGGCGGAAGGGATCCATTACCAACATCATCCAGACGCGGGCGTTTGGGACATGAATTAATGGCGCTACCGTATGCAGGAGGCGATTGCCCCATATAGCTCACTAGCTGGCGAGCTTGCTTCCAACGATAGACGGCAATGCTGCTAATTATGATATATGGCTACGCCATATGTTGCCGATTTGTATCGCCATTCGATAAATTCTTTCCAAGTTGCTCAGGAACTCGGATGAGCCGAAGCTACGACGAACTCATTGGCGATATGAACTGCGTTCGGCCAGCGCCGATCCGGAGCGGCCAATCAAATGCGTTCACGAGAAAAAATACAGTTCTGTCCCATTTATACGGGTGTGTCGATAGTGACCGAAATAGGACGACAGGCATAAAAAGGCTTTCTCAGCCAGCAACACTGCTAGGCCACATTTACCGACGCGATACCCATAAAGCCGAACCTAGCCTACGGCTCAGGGCCGTAGCCGGACACGTAGCCGGAGCTCTACGTAATGCATCCATCCAAGCGTCAAGCGATCAACTTGAATGCGTTGTGATCATTGCTTCTCATTAGCCGATCTTGTTTGTCAATCCTCTTCTCTAAAAGATCCACCCAATTCATTGAACATATTCATTATAGATGAATGCCTCGATGTGGGAAAGGACTGCGATAGTGTTCAGACACAAATGGGGTACATCATCGATAACGGCCTTATTAGCGTTTCGCACGTGGTCGATATTTTCCCCCATAATGACATCGTCGCTTCGCCAGCCGTGGCATACCCACACGTCCTAAGGGATTTGCCTCGAGCGAATTGCTTGAAAGTGTGTTTATACGATTATGTAATCAAGAGAAACGATCATATTGGGACTCCTCTGAACCGTTCTTTCCCTCATTATATCTCGACTTCAAATATTGACGCAGTGGGACCTACGTTTCTATCTATAGAACCCCACTTCGTTCAGAGGCCCTCCTTGCTCCCTGCCTTTTGCCGATTTTCGAGATCCGCCCTCTCCTTCATCATGAGGTGCTTTTTGGACTGAGTCCTGTCGCTGACTCCTTTACCGCCCGTCCTCCCTTTCTCCCCGACATTTCCTGAAAGTTAGTGATCCAGGTAGAACACCGACACACACACACACACACACACACACAATGTTCGAGTCAAGCAACCAGCTCCTACGCGCGATGGTCTTTCACTCAGTCTTTTATCCCGATATATATATATATATATATATATAT
>MNPL01001560.1:0-18478 GCA_002081605.1 Tropilaelaps mercedesae
ATATATATATATATATATATATATATATATATATATAGACTGAGTTTGCATGCAAATAAGTAGTTTTGTCTGCTGCTTCTAGATTTCACTGTAATGGGAGAGGTGTCAAATAATTTCACTGCCTTAGGCAGTTACTACTAAATAATGGGTATGCGTTGCACAAGCCAACGAGGAGAATTCACTGTCCACATGGGTTTCTATCAACATGGATTTGATGGTATCATAATATTGCTTTTCTACATTCGGTCCAACATGGGCCTTAATGCTTCTACTCTTAGGCACGAATGGTTTCGATACTCTCAATTATTTCTGCGTATTCTATGTTTTATAACGAAATTATTTGTTGACAGTTGGCTCGAACCTATGAGACAAACTAATTGGCTAAAAGGCTCTGTGCAAAATTTAGTGTGCTAGGCTAGGAGAATGTTGTGTTTTTTGTCTTTGTAGACAGCGTGCGTTAAGTGGGAACTCGAATATTTAAGTATTGTAGCACTTGACATATTGCCGCCATACGTAATTTGTGATATAACGATAAGTTTTGAGTCGTACAACTCAAACGACAAAAAATACCGCATGGTATCCTGCATGGCGTATATAAGTCGAAACGGTATCTAAATTCGTGGATTTGTTAAAGGAAATCATCTTTAAAAGGCCGACATGAATGCCTCGCATAATATCTGAACTTATTTTAGCACTTGTTGCTGTCGTTGAAGAGGTCTATCGGGAAAATCCCATTTTCTGTATCTTTCTCCTTCTTTTGGTTTGTTCTCTCTTTCTTCCACCATAAATCTTCTTAGCTGACGGTTGGTAACCACTTACTTGATCCATTACTTTTCACACAGGGTCTGATGGATCAATAGTCGTTACGTCAGCTTCTCCCCTGCGAAGTATCCAAAGTGTCTCTCGAACTTGATGCTCGTCTGTTGCATTTTTAAACAGCCCGGAACGGCCGCTATTAATCGTTACCAGAGATTAAGTACTTTTTTATGTTGAGACACGCAAAATTAAGATACTCGAAAGGCGAGCTGGTTTGCGTAAACGCTGTTCCGAGATTACCAGGGCTAGAAAGCCCTATTTAGTTGTCTTTGACTAACATGATGCAGCTTGAAAGTTTCCTATTGGTAATGCATCTGGGTCTATAGCAGCAGCTATGAAGCCACCATAAGGCGCTGTCGCCGACACGACCACCCACTTGCTCAGCTATGAGAGATGTGCAATTCCTGCAGTTACTTCCTTACTTTTGTTCTCATCAAGCTCGTCTGTAAAAACTCATCGCAAGGAAATGCTCCGAATTTCTGTTGAACGCTTGCTATGCTATGTAATTGACACCTTTTCTGACCCATGGCAACTGCTCTACTGGTCAGATCACTATTGCTTCAGCGCATTATAAAATTGAAAACTAAAGGACACAGAAAGGGACAATAAGTTGAGTAAATTTTAAAAAGACGCACCTTTGGTAAAAAACAAGTTAATTAAATAAGCTTACTAGTTTACATCGTTCTTAGCCTTTTGCGTGGAAATGCGGTGCTTTTACATGGCTTCGCGGTGTCAGCAGCACTTTGGTGCACTTTGGTCTTTGCGTCTTCCTGTTCCCTGGGGTTCAGGCGTAATGTGGCGTCTGCTGCTAGCTAGCTATTTTTAATAAAAAACTTTAGTAAAAGCGTACAAATTACGTTTTGGCACTTTTATAGATATACTGAAAGTTTTAGAGCGCAAATCCGCATAGGGTATTTATGCGAACATGCGGGCAATGCTTGGCCATTCCATTCAAACATTCAGTAGATTTTTTTACTGTTGTGTTTGGTATTTGTGTAAGCAACTGAGTACGGCTAACCTCAGAAGACAGTGTTTGAGTGTTTGCATGTTAGTGCCTTTACCGACAACTTTAATTCGCTCAAGAAAATATCCTGTTCCAAGAATTACCGAAGTTTTAAATACTGTTCGGCTGAGCAGTTCTATATATTCTTGAGAAGGTCGAGCTCGGTGGCTTGATGCATTTGCGTGCGGCTTATAACCAGAGAAGACTTGTAAGTAGACGGATTCGATCCCTGCCGTTGCATATTTACATTTACGAGGTTTGTCTTACGATGATAATACAAAAAGCACTGCCGTGAACTCTGGATGCTGGCTGTTGATCAGCACTAAAAATATATATATTTTATAGACTTACGGTAAATCAAAGATATGGGCCCATATTATTCACAAGCTGAAAGACGGGGTATGCTCGAAAATATTTCAATAATATTGTTGATATAATAAAAATCGTGAAATACTTCCAAATATCGAGCAAAATTAAGATGACATATATGTCTACTCCCACTCAATTCAAATCAACATCCACTTATCCACTTAAGTCATGATGGCTCTAATTGTAAACAGCGAAGTATTGGAAATATATTCACATATATTTCCAATACTTCGCTGATAAGACACCAACAGGGCGTGTGTATGTAGTTAAATGGCCGGTTTCTGCTTTACTTCTGAGCACATTACACTCACGACTTGGAGGCCATCCTCTCTTGAGCCGTTCCGGTGAACAGCATTTAGAAGATGGGAGGTACCTATTGTGCATGTAATTTTGTGTTAGCAGGGCGTTTGTATTGCCTTCTTCTTAGCATGAAATAAGCTCGATTCACAATCTTCGTGCATAATTTAGTAAATACTATCGTATATAGCACTTGGGCTAACCATTATTGCGCACATGATAATTTTGTGATGTTTAAGTTCTCTAAGTTTCATGAAAAAATTCGTTGGCGACGCGTGTGTGTTGCGCAATCGTTTTTTGGTTTGCTGGGCCATGCTACCGGCTTCACATGAGCTTTAGAAAAACTGTAATATCAAATTCCATTGAGGCATGTGCTTCGATTTTTACCCTGCGAGAGGTGACCCTGTATAGTCTTACATAGAATATTAAAGAAGCCTACTTCTTGCGTAACAATAAGAGTTCAAAGATTTGTCATTCGATCGGCAAAAACCTCACAATCAACACGCCGTGAAGGCGCATCACATAGCATTTGAATGACAGAGCTGTGCGTTCTTAGAGGTAAGAATGGCATCACAAGCCAGACCGCGCGAGAAACATCTGAACAATCTCTGGAGCTACTAAGAGTAGCAGACGCCCAGAATACAAGTGGCACTAATGCACTCTTTTATGTGATAGCGATAGATCAGTGGGCGAGGCGTGGTGGACAGATGTCATCGTAATGAGTGTTTTTCTCCGATAAAGTGCTTGTATACGCGTAGAATACGTGGCTTTTCTCACGCTCGAAATAACCAAGCAAGCCACAGGCTACGCGCAGGCGTCCCTGATTCTTAATCAATGCTTTAGAAACTAATAGTGATGGAACCGGGGACTTCCGTCAAGGAGCTTAGACTTATTGCTTAAATATGTATAAGGAGGAAGAGAATCGCTAGACGAGAACCGCTACTTGGTCGAGCTATCGAGCAACGACGCCGACTTGCGTCATTGCCAATAGCGGAGAGTAGAATTTGCGTCTCACTTCGGGGTTTACGCTTTTGCATCGCCTCGACACGACATCTCAGCGCGGGGCTTTAATCGGTGAGTGCGAGGTCTACTATAACGTGAATCTTATATTGTAGCAAAAATAAAGACTGAAGCTCTTTTGTTGAAATTACAAAACTAGAGTTGATGGTAGTATCGAAATATTGACATGATTATTTTGGAAAACCCAAAACATGTCAATCTGACGTAAAACAATATAGAGTAACGCTAGCAGGGATAACATGTGCTCCGTTTAATGTGCCACTCATAGCTAGACCATGTGCTCTGAGGTGAGTGATTTTTGTTAACATGTGATAGCAGTGGGATAATCGAGCGGCGCCGCGTTCTCCTTATTTTGATTTCATTATGAGCGGTATCTCCGTCATAAATTTGGTCAAACAAAACTCGTGACGAGCTAGACCTGCCAGAACTCCCTTTCATTCTGGTAGCTCTGTCCTCGCGGACCTTACCATATGAACAGCGGTGGTACATGAGGCAGGTTGAATCTGAGAAGATACTTAGCAGCTAAATCGAAACTTCGATATTGCATGTCAGAGTGGTCACATTTAATAGCGATATTCACACCACGCTGTATTAGCAATGCGCTAGACGGGTCTGCTTATTTACGTCGTATATCTGTCGGCAGGTATACGAAGTCGTTGTGAAGTGCACCTTTTCTGATAATCCTAAAAAGAAAAGTAATTGATAGGCATATCTATAATATCGAATGATTATGTAACATCCCATAACTTATTCCCAACATTGTACTATTGTTTGGCAACTGACAAAAAAAACGTTAAGTCTGGTAGTCAGAACAAAATTATGATAATTTATTTTCTTAAAAAACGTGGTTCAGCTAATTAGTCTTTATTGCTGTATGTTTTGTATAGTAATTAATGCACGTGAACATGCATAATAATCTTAATTCCCATCGGATGTACAGTCTCTCCTCCTCTCTCTCCCTATGCTCCTTCAGTTTTACCCAGTCTATAAATTTTTATCGCTGTTATCCAAAATTAAACCATGGTACTGCACGGATGAAGTTCATGCAGATTAAGAGCAAATACGCTCAAATAGCGCTTTCTATACTCCACCATGTTAAAATAGGCCATAGTTATATTTTCTAGTCTCAATGTTTGTATATTGATGAAGTTATGCGTTCTCGTACTTAACTTAGTTGTTTTGTTTTCATTTGCCTAATGTTGTGGTTTAAAATGCTGCTATTCAGTCTTAATGGTCGCCGACTGGGGCCGTGGCTTTACCCAGTAAAGCATGGGTATACGTGAAGCGTCTAACGTAGAGTGCGTGTAATCATGTGAGGAATCTAAGAGGAGCACAAAAAGATCGATTGACTTAGCCGGCACTGGCAGTCTATCCAAAGGATCTATTTGGAGAAATTGCGATTCGAGAGGCAAATGCCGTCTGCTGGCTGGTCATGCGGCTTGGCTGCTCAGGTGCCTCAAAGTTTCTCTATCCCGACCGATCGACAATTCAGGCTGCTGCCTGTGTGTCATTCGACAACTAGACAGTCCTTCATTACCCAAACATGCGTAGACCTCAGCTGCGATCGTGGCAGTTGCATGCTAAGCCCACGGTATATCAACGGGGTCGATTGCTGTGGTCGATAGGCCTATTACGTTGCTGTGATGATAGGCTTTGTTTACGTGCATTAAGCCAGACGCGTACATTAAAAATTGATACGCAGTCTAACACACCATATGTATACTCATTCTGCGTATATTACAACAGCCCGTTCCTCTCTTCAGAATAATGTTACTCAACATGACGAAAAAGATATTTGGTAGTATAACTCTCTCTTTTATAGGACGTATACGTTCATCATGATGGCATATGATTGGTTTCGACAACGATTATTTTAAATTTTTACTAAACAGAGCTTTAAAATAACATCATTCATTGAAGACATTCTTTAAGATACATTTTTAAAATGGTTTAAAAATGTTTTCCTTTTGGGGTTCACATTGATCTCCAAGAGTGACGTTTGAGTAAAATTTTAGCCATCTCCGTTAAAATTTTACTAGAACTTTTTTCCTGAGAAACCGCGTGAAGTGGCCCTGTTCATGTGTATAATGCTCCGCTGTTCGTGGAGCGATAAAATTAGCGAATGAAGGAGACGTCTGCGCGAGGTAAGCACCCATAAATTATAGCGTCTGAAGGAACTGCACATTATTATCAAGATCTATTTATAGCTCAAGAAAAAATGACTTCTTTAATTCAATTTGGTTACTACATTGTATTCACGGAGGCATATGGGATAGAGTTTTGTCAATAATAGTTCGCTGATAATACTATGATATGCATAAATTCCGGATTTACAAACAGGATGATTTCTAGGGGATGTATTTGATATGTACAGACTGCCAATTTCATGCTATTGAATAACAGTGAAGGTCAATAACTAAGATAGCCCATGCTCGAATAATGTAGACTGACTGAATTCATTTGTTCATTCGTAAAGAAGTTTTTGCTTTTCGAAACTACCGCAGGCACACTTCGACAATTTCTCTGACTAAATTAGACGCACATGCTGTACTTCGGCATGCCGTCGGGTTAAATATCGTTATTTATGTTCACTGGGTTATTTACGCTAGTAGCAATAAAATCAGCACAGTTTTTCATCGGGTCCGGTCGTTTCGGATTGCTGCCGATAACAATTTCACTTCATTCAGCAAAAATTTAGTGAAACTTCATCTCATTGGCAAAAGTATGTATAATTAGGGCCAACAAAGGACGTTATATGTATATGCTTTAGGCTGCCCGGCTAAAATGCGTGTCAACGATCGAACCTCTTTTCTCCTTGAACTTTTTCGCAACACGTGTATCGGGGTATCGACTACGTAAAGTTAGCACCCTCCGAAAAAAGACGAGTTGGTTCTATATGCTTCACGAGCTGTCGAACTTGTGACCAGGGTGTTGAAAGTTAGAAGTGATGTCTTTTTGAACTGTGACGGGCCGTTTTTCGTGTATAATCGTATTTGACTATGAATGCATTTATGAAAGGAAGGGATTGTTGTTGCAAGCCAGACCCCTGAATACCTTGTTTTTCTTCCCAGCTGCATTGATCTTGTAGATCCAAATGGTATTCACTGGCGCTGGTACAACACAACCGAACAGCACCTTTGGAGATTCTACCTATTTATCCAAACGTGTTAAGGCTTAATCATTGCATCGTTAAGATCCTGACATCATTAGTGTCAGAGCACAAAAAAACAGAGTCAGAAGAAGCGTCAAATAAAACAGACACCGTTACAGGTTCCAGTACAGACTTAGTTAAACACACGCATATGCTTATAAATTAAAAACCATTTCGGGAAAATGAAAGAAACATCGAATCTTTTTGTACGCCAAAAACTCTTTTTTGTGCGGTCCGAAAACAGTCACCTTTGGGTTCTTTGCTAAAGGGAATCGGAAATATACGTCGTTCATATATCAGAAAACGCGGGCATGTATCTTTCTGTGCCTGTTGAAATTTCGAATATGGAGGGCAAATTATCAGTAAATGAGCATGCGTGTCTTACGACTAGAATTTGTCTCCGAATTTGAAAATTTGTCTCCGAGAAGTTGTAGTTCTTCTGTCTAGAACTTCTTTATCAAGGAAAGGATGAACAAACTTCAAGTAGCTGCAAGTATATTTCCCATTGGAAAGGACAGCCTAATCATATGAAATCAGGCCGGCACTCAACAGAGACAGCATCGCAGATGTTTAGTAAGGGCGCCAGTCGTCGCACGTTACTACGCGTAAGCGACATTCAACCTTAGCACTTATTGTATCGTCCACAATTTACCAAATCAGTTTACTTCTGCTAATAGTATAGCGCTACCAAGTGTCTATTGCTTATCCTCAGTAAGTGAAGTCAGGTTTTTCTAAAATAAGAAAGTAATCGCCGGTAAACCTATATGACCCGGAAACAAAGATGTGACCAGCTTACTCTCAATTAATTTGTGTTGCTTTACGGCATTGTTTAACTTTACACCACTACCACTCTACGGCTTCACCAAGGCGGAAAGCTAGAAAAAATTGCATAGGTACTACTCCTCTTATCAATCTTTCTAAAAGAAGAGGTCAGAGTTAGGAATGTTCTCAGGAGATAAATAGGAGTGTTTCTCGTGAGAAGAAAAATAGCGTCAAAGCTACAGTTCAAAGAAGCGAGCTAATTCGCATGGTCATAAACATTTTCCACGCGATTACTCGTATTTACAGCCCGTTGAGCTTTCCGATGCTTAGGTCCCATTATCCCAGATGCACCAATTCTAAGAGGACCTGCAGCTTTTGATAAATTTGATCTTTCTCAATTATTTCCTTATTTATTCAAGCTTTGAATATATATTTTGTAAATAGAAATTTGTCCCATAATTGTGAACATGAAGAATTCTAATGAAACAAGTCATGGCAGCAGTTTCGCAGAAAATAGTCACGAGAGCTATTTATTCGAACACGTATCCTCTTACCTTCATTTGCCATTTGCTTCTGGCAATATTATTTAAATGGTCGTCCCAGATACTCCTTAACTGCTAGCATTGACGCAACGTTATCGTCAAAGAAGTGCGTTTCGTTGAAATATTTCGCCGCTGTACAATCGCGTCTCACAAATGGATTGTGCAGTAGGATTTGGTTGCTAGGATTGCATATACCTATATATTTTTTTTATATCTGAACCATTCATGGTCACACGTGAGGCGCAGGTATGTCAAGCGACTTGGACATACAAGACAACGCTCATGCACAGTTTTTAATTCCTCTATCATGAGCGGCACTGATCACAGTGAAACCTATTAGGAGTTATAGTACAACGCCGTCCTTTTCCTCCTATTTCGTGGACGAGAAGATGAAGAACGTGTGACCACGTTGCCTCAAAAGAAAGCGACACTAGCGACAGGTCGCCGAATGGCATTGTGTTGCACGACAATATCTCATTTCTCGCCGACGCCATCGCGCTTTGTGAAAAATTCGAAGTTCAACTTGCTGATACGACAATCGAGTCTACACAACACTCTGGTAGTGCCGACGAAAATGTTGGAGATAGCTGGAAAAGAAGGAAGAAAAGATGGAAGGACAAACTGACGGCAGGAAGCGAAGGTGTCATAGTCTGCGAGAAGTATAGCATAACTGCGAGGAAAGTTTGCTGTCGTTATCGATAGAACTTTGGAATGCCGGGTTAATCGCTTAACTGCTAGAAAGTTGTTCAACATTGTAACCCTCACAGTAATATTTGGCTAGTGCGTTAATAAGGATTGTATTACTAACAACAGTAGCAGCAACTGCCGATAGCAAGGCAAACAGCCTTTGCTACAGCTGGCGGCACATCCTCGGAATGCTAATTAGAGCTGTCTCAGATAGAGAATGAGCGGTTTGAGCAAGACAATCCATACTACTTGCTCGGCTGGTTAAATCCATTAAGTTGCTGAACATTCCCGCTAGAGGTTACTATCAACAGACAGCCGCCGCGATAACGGCTCAAACACAATGGATATACCCAAAAGCAATAATCAATCGGATACAAATTATATGCATGTTATATAGATGTAAATGCCGCTGTAGGTTGACCAGATGAAGGCATGTAGCGATATACACTGCAGTGGTCGTGTTTGATTAGGTAGCGATAAATCTCACGTGTCGACACCTGACGCATGGCGTCGCTTGCATTCATCTTTGAATGTGTGTGTCACCACTAATTTTCGCATGGGACTAGAAAGACGAGTTCTTTTAGCCTTTAGTTTTTCTTTTATTGATCTTGATTATATTTTCATTAAAAATATATTTATTGGGTCAGAAAGTTCGATTGTACTGCCAGAAGACCAATAGTCAAAGTTAACGTTGAAAGGTGCAGTTTTTTCATAATTCAAATCAGTGTTTTTAACTTAGTCTACTAAAAATTAAAGTGAATCTAGAAAGTTTTTTTCATATACCCATAAAAACACGCTTGGTTGAGATATTTCCAATTATTAATTTCTCGTGGAAGGTTGGCTCAGTTGAGCTTTTTTGGCTCAGGTGGGAAACCGCGCACTTGTCAAATGTTTATGCAGGAAATAAAAACACTGCTGTTGTGCGGTGTTCAAACTTTCTGTTACTAATATCTATGTGCAAATAATTTTTGTTTTAAAACGTTTTCTTAGTAAATACGTTTGTGAATCATAAGTTCACAGCTAGGGAAGTTGTTACATCTACCGCACGTAGTAGTCGAATAATACATACATATATTTTTCATACACATTTTTCATTCGTATTTTCTATGGATTTCTTTTATTTTACATTCATGAGGCCACAACAGAAGCCACCAGCTCCGGCTCACGGGTTAGCGACCGATCAATCTGAGGATGGTGGTAGATTTCGAATTAATTACAGTAGTAAATGCTGGCTATGCCAACCTTCTAAAGTGGTGAAATCGTCAGAATTAGACCTCGTTGATAAAGGTACGCTACTTCTCGTACTGTGCGCTAGTCGTAAACTACAGATAACTTTCATTGAGTAACCATTATGTACAGAATGAAACTCGTATAGTAAATAAGAAATGGATTCGTTATTCGGGATTTACCGAAATTTAATTAAAAATATACTGGCGTCACGAGTTTTTTTTCAGTAGCGCATCTGTTTAAGGTACTTGCCAAAGTTAATCGAAGTAATGCGAAAAACAGTCCTGAACTTGAAATTGAGTGAATTCGTAACAAAAATATAGAATTTGCACCATCAGTCTTTTTAAATCTACGTGGAGCGGTGAATAAAAAATCGACTAGTAACAAGGGTTAGTTTCTAGTAACAAAGGCACCTCAGAAGGCTTGCTTCTACATAATTGTATACATTTTAAACAAGTGGAAAGCTTGATTTGAAATATTATGATCTCTTCTTTTGTAGAGCTGGTTACACCAGCTCTACAACTAAAGGTGTTTTTCTTCGACCACAAGCTTTCTTAACTTCTGAGGGAACACAATACGACTTTTAAGGTACATTTCATAGTCTAAATGGTGGTTAAAGCCGAGCTTAACGCATAGTCGCAAGTGCATTTATATTGCCATTCCAAATACTAGTAAACTAGTTGCAAAATATGCTTCTAGAAGCTTTGGAAGCTTTCTATTTTTAAATATTAAGTAGAACTAAGCCTCGGTTGAAGAGAATAAAAATATAGGGTAATTCAAGGAGTTATCCGTTAGTAAAAGTCGCGTCGTGTCTTGACAAAGATATTTAATCCGTAATAGGAAACCTAGAACTTCTTCTACTCCAACTGGACACCAACATTAATTTAACTTACTCGTTTATCGTTAAGTCGTCTACGAGATTTGTGTCTTATCTTTTTTCGGCATGAATCCTAGGTTAACCCATTGAGCCTCTATTCGAGCCATTTTCTGGTACTCTACGTATGTGGTATAGCACATACATACATGAGACATACATACAGAAGCGTGCAAGCATAAGCTCGTATGCATATTTTTAGACTAACTGATAGTAATAATATCTGCCCATCTAGACGACAGATGTTTTTCCTTCGTGGGTGTTCACTCGCTGTCTGAAAACGGATGCATCGCTCATCGTTTTGATGAACAAAGGGGTAGCTATGCTGGGTGGCAGTATTGGGAAGGCCAGTTTATAAGCGGTTTCTTCATCCATCTGCGACAGCATGTATAAGAGTTAGACCAACAAGAAACTTGCGTATACAACCCTAGGCAACCTACTGCGAAATTATTGCTAAAAAATACGTGGACGTTTTCGAACATTCGGTGAAGCTGACAGGGCACGATAGACGTTGTCATGTGTGCTAACGAAGTGGTTGGTAAACAAAACCGTAACTATGGTTAATTATAATAAATACTTTCGTGTACACATATTTGTACCTAGATATACAAGCATGTTATTCTCGAGTTCCAAGTACAACTCTAGCAAGCAATATTGTCGTCAACTGTATGGGTTGGCAGGTCCAATCCCCTACAAACGGAGCCTTAAAGATTCGTTCTAGTTCTTCAGCAAGACTATGTGATAGGTTCTCCTTACTATTTGTCGTCCACCAGTATGCATATGAGATCAAGCGGGCTTTTAAAGCCGTGTTAGCTTCTCTGACAGGCTGACTGGCACGATGACACACTTAGTATGAACTTCCGATACATGCCGAACCTGACTGGCTGTTTATGTTTAATATGCAAACGCGCCTTTAAGAAGGTAAGAAAGTTCTTGAAATAATTAATGATTACCAACTTTTCCCACCTCTTATAGCCTTAAGTACAATATGTATTTTCGGCATAAGTTTTATTTACAATTCTGAATGTATTCCTTTCGAATAACTACTGCAAACTATTATAGTTGATTGTCTTGTCCGCATTTGCAGACTCCAGGGCCCGAAACATGACGATTTATTGGAGTCGCACTTACATAACATCGATCAAAAAATACTATCAAAACGTCTGCTTACCATTTAAACAGGCAAATAGTGTGAGTATACTTTGGAAACTTTAACACACATTTTTCTTCAAGCCTCAAAAAGGACAAAACGTTAATCCTATCACGAAACTGAGTTAACATCATACGAAAACTTGATTAGGGCTGTGTGTCGGTGGGTGCTAAAAGGTATCGTGTAACAGGCGAGAATCTATAATCACAGAATACTGTCAGATATGAGTCGGTCGCAAAATGTCCTAGGACAAAACATCTTGACTGACTCCTAACATAATAGGCAAACACAATATCATGTGTTTGTTGATTACGCGCGTAGTAATGCAAGCTCATTACGGTTTGCATTTTTTTTTTACCATATCGTTAGAAAATGGACCTATTGTACAGGGATTCCCTATGCACAACAGTTTTGGTGCCGAGATTCACCTTAGCGTCGGAAAGCTAGCAGTTCGAAATTGTAAGGATGTGTTACACGGGCACTAGTAAACAGGGTTAACACCGGCAGCCCGGTTGAATCTGTCTAATGTTCCGGTTATGTTTTCTGTCCTAGGCAATACAATACAAAAAGGACTGCGAAAACCTGCGGAAAATTTCTTGGATCTAAAAGAACTAGAAAGCCAGAACAATTAGTATAATATATATTAAGTTACAGAGAAGCGAATCTACAATACAATATTTCACAAAAAATAACAATAGACATCACTGATAACGAATAAAGACTCAAAAACTGCCAAGTGCGAAAATATACCTTTAGTTTTTAAACGTTGAGTCGCTCAAGGAGGGTAATCTAACAAAACGTATGCACTTTTACACTTTGTTTTCGGCTTCATACACCCATTCGCATTATCTCGAGCAGCAAGGAAGGCGTGCCATGAGGAGTGTTTGAACCGGCTATTTGTGGATCTCCACAGAACGTAAATTGATGCCATCGCCATTTTTGCAGTAAGCTACTTAGCCGTCAATGTCATCGCCGCCACAGAGAAGTAGTCGTAAATAATATTAAGCACAGTAGAATATTTTTATATATTGGCTGGCTCCCGCAGATTGGCTTCAAACAGATTTGAAAATTACTATGCTCGATTGCATACGGAAATCAAGCTGTTATGCTCTTTCATTTATACATTGAATGAGATATTTGTATCTTACTGTATTCTGTACATTGTACCCATTATAGACTCAACTTCATCTTAACTTCAATGGATAGTTCATATTCATAGAAACACTTGATCTTTGAGAAAAAACGTGACACTAGACATCAACGCGGTTGTCCGTATCTAGATGGCATTCGTAAATTCTGATCTCCTTTCAATCATCCAGAAAAGGTTGTGGTCGACATATTTTTAATTGAAATGTTGACGAAAAACGTTTTCGTCAGGTAAGTAGACTATTGTTTGTCGATTATTCATACTGCACCGAGCTTCAATCACTTTTTCCGGATAAATCAAATTAAATTCTATATAAACAGAAAATCATGTGTTTATTCTCCTCGAGTACCTGAGAAGAAGAGCTCGCTATTTTTATTTAAAATTTAATTTCCGCTTTTAATTTAATTTCCGTGCTCGTAGGTGAGTGTAAAATGATATACCAACCTGCATACAGCGAGTTTCCCCTTGGAGCAAGGTTTATGCACTTATGCAACGCTGCACTGGCTTTGACGATTCGGCTGATAAACTTCATATTTCCTCCCCATTCGCTATAAGCACGACTTCAAGGTACTTAAAATCCCAATTATTTCACGTCGATACCACTAATATGTAAAACGCTGTTTCCAATCCTCAAAGTGTTTTCGAAGTTGCTGAAGAACGTTCTTTAAAACTGTGCGAGCCAATCTATCATTGCAACGAGCAGCGACTGCTGAACGACGTCGGATGATATCGCTTATTGCCAGCCTTAATCATATTCAACAGCTAGCCATACAGTTTGATGGCAGCCTAGCAGGAGCAGCCTACCGTGATTGCAAGCCGCATACGCATCGCAATAAAACATACATAGATACCTGGATATCAGGACATTGCTTACATGTAATATTTATTTTGCCGGATTTGCATCAGTATTCAGGAACTCTTTCACACATCTATGAAAGCTTGCTCTGTCATTCGTCTTCATTGACTTTTTGTCGACATGCACATTTTTATGTTAGATGAGCTCTAAGTTACGATAATAGCATAGTTATGGCTATGTCGAGGAATGCTTATAAGAGAGATTGCACAATTTAGTTAATGCTACTATAGACTCAAATGCAAGCGTAGCTTAACGTACATTTGAAGCGATTAAGTATTTATTTACATTGTCCGGTTAATACCAATAACGTATAAAGGTAACAACAATTACGATCATGGTATAATTATATTCGGGGTCGAATTATGGTCACAAATTCGTTTTGAGAAATTCGTTGTAAGTGTACTCATTCGTTTGTTAAAGTCCATTAGCGTCTTCGCCTCTGCCCCCAGATAAAGTGCCAGGCTTTCCGTAGAGGAATGGGAGAGCACAGCCACGTATGTTATGAAAAAAACAACATTCGCATTCGCATACTTTGTGCATTTGCAGTTATCATCAAGTTCGCGGGATCCGGACTTTCTAAATACGACTTAACGGAAACCGTGGACTAAACGTGTCACAACGCATCAATTTGAATGGTCGAAGTTTTTTAGACTACAATATAATGTATTGCACCAGTCCTGTAGGGTACCTTATTTAATTCAGGTAGTTTTTTTTCCAGATATCTGTTGAAGGTTGATATGTGCTGTAGATTAAAACAAAACCGGAGATCCCGACTAGGAGTAGGACGCGTCGGTGAATACGCCTTCGCACGATTCAGCTACTTTAGATCAATTTTGTCACTTTCTGTCAAGGCCAAGGTAATCCTTCACACCTCATAAAACTACCACAATTGATAGCTTTTGTTTATCTATAGATATAATACTGAGGCAGGCGAACGACGTTCTGAAATGCGTCCTGAGCACAATCTCGTTGAAATTTTTTAGGGCGTATCGAACTCAGCAGTAGAAACGACATAGCAAATTTGCTCGTGGTTTCATATTTTGCACAAGAAGACAATATATAAGGAATGATAGTATCGAAAACTATATAGTACCATACAAATGTTATGGGAACGACTGAGGGTGGATAGGAACTCGGTATTTCAACCCGTATGCTCCGGTTACGCCGAGTCATCGA
Organism: Tropilaelaps mercedesae; assembly: GCA_002081605.1. Taxonomy (NCBI): domain Eukaryota; kingdom Metazoa; phylum Arthropoda; class Arachnida; order Mesostigmata; family Laelapidae; genus Tropilaelaps; species Tropilaelaps mercedesae. Next base: position 15,078 of record MNPL01001560.1, read on the forward strand.
ACACGTGGTACCCCGCGGACGTGATCGCTTTCTCATTGGGGATAGCCGTCGTGGCTTAAGTCATGTTTCGATTAAAGACAAAGACGTTGTGACATCTTGATCAGGCCGGGGAACACAATGTTAAGCAGATTTAATGCCTGCAGAAAATCTTTGCAAATCTGCAAAAAATTGTAAATCTGCTTCCAATCAAAGAGATGAGATAAGTGCACCTCACCTGCGGGGACTTTGTTTCCATTGGGCAAAAATGCAAAATGTGAAACAATCACCTACAAGAAGCCTGAGGCTAAAATGGATCATTTTGAGCCATTGCGAGCATTTCGTTTAAAATAATAAATTGGTTATCTTAAATTTAATTTTAGACATTTTCGAAAAACAATATTTTTAACGTATATGTCTAGGTGACCTTTCAATCGATCTAATATGTTCAATTCTTGTGCTCTCCTACAATAGAAGATTGTCCCACAATACAAGGCTCGGATTAACGAGTGCGCTTCGTCGGACTAAACAAAGCCGACAAGTCAAAGCGCAAGAAACGGAAGTCTGTTCCTCTCCGATGCTGACAAATTTTTAAAAGGCAGTAAACACTAATGCTGCATGTTACAGAAGAACCGATCGAGAAGAGAAACTAGTAACGAATCGAATTTGCAGCTAAAACGTGTTGGATTGTTCGGAGCAGGCAAGAGAGTTGCGGTGTCTCGAAAAACATGTCAACGGACAGCTCTTTCAGAAAATTTTGGTTTGAGAGCCACACAGGAACATTTTCTTATTATATTCGCAGGCTATCTAACCCTTACGCAAGCCTGCTGAAGAGCTCTGGCGGCCGGGGGGTCACCTGAACTTGTGCTGTTGCGGGTGTTTTACCTTATGTGCTTCTATGTTTAGATATTCTCTAGTCACGGCTCAAACCGGCTTGTGACTAGTATAGCAGCTGTGCAGTGTAGCTGTTAAGATACAACTGGATAAAAAAAGGCTATGCAAACACCCGAAAGAAATAGGGACTAGCTCACAGCAGGCACGGTAGTGTTCAACACGGGGTTTTTCGCCGTCGGTTACACGCCACAGCAAACCTTCGCTACCAAGAATTGCGCAACTAGCAGGAACTCAGCTTCCAACAGGCCACGTTCGCCCGTTTTGGTGCCTCTAAGCGTTGACTTGGTTCTTTAGACTGCTGCAGCTTGTCTTGTTAATAGATGGTAACGACATTGGAAAATTCTCGCCTTCGCACATTAGTGAATCTATGGGAGGGTGGTTACAGTAGAAAGCGGGAGGCGGGCTGCCCCCAAACCCAAACTGACAAAACGTTAGAAAGCTCGTCTAGCGTATGATTATGCCCCATCTTCGTCGGCTGGGGTAGCTAAAGGGGCTATTATAGTGATAGAAGTTACAGCTTAGTTACTGATGCTCAAATATATTTCTACCACAAACATTAAAATTAAGCGCACCAGAAAATGACGTATCGAGGTCATGCAGTAAATTTCAAGGATTATTCAACATTGTTACTATATATATATATATATATATTGTTACATCGATGCGTCATATGCTACCCCAGCAATTTGAGCAATTTGTGGAGTAGGATTTGAGCTAAATAAGCACAGTGGCTTGAATAAGTGTTAGGAATTCCGAAAAGCCAGAAGTATTGTTGCCAGTAGAGAAAAGGTACAATATATGCTTATGTTTTCAACTCTGAAGTCGGCCACATTGCCGCTGCATGAAATATTTGCTGTAATGTAATTCAGAGGAGCCATGAGGAACATAGAAAGTACGCCGGCTCTTATTCAGGGTTGTGTCAAGCTAATCCAGGTTAAGTGAAAGCATTTTCTTTCAGCACGCATATCAGCTAGGACGTGTTTAGTACAAAGTTTTGAGGGTATTTATCTAGGTTTACTATCTTGAAAAATCTCATAACGGTTTGATAGTGGATGATCTAAAGATAACTCTATATTCTTAAACACCAATAAATTAACTTGTGGTTTAGATTTGTCACTTTTCTTTTCTACTAGAAAGTTAATGTTGTACCGTTCCGTATAAACTATAATCGGTGTCGATTATAACTAAAATAAGACCTTTTTATTATAAGCTTAAATTAACATAAGGATAAGTGTACGTATGACATTGCGTTCAGATTGTTTTATTGTAAATAAAAGTCCAGTAAAATGCATGGTTTTAATTCAGATTTATGAACACATTGACAGTTGTATACATGGTATTTTAATACCAATTCGCGTTAAATACCTGTCGCAGACTGATTTCTATAATATGTCAAAGGCCGGCCTAAAATATAACAATAGAAAGTCAATATAATCGCAATCAATGGGAGCGGACCAACGTTGTTAGCGTGTTACCGATGTTTAATAGTCTTAAAAATAACTCCAAAATATAGTCTGATAATGTTAAATAATTTCTCCTTGGACGCTAATATTTATATGAATATTTCAAACATGCTCATTATTTGATTATTTATTTTCGCCAGGTGGAAATTACTCCTGTTACTTTGCCAAACGTATAAACAAATAGATCAACGAAATGGTGGCATAATTAATACCTCTCCACGCTTCATCCTCAATCTCCAGATATTTTTGAGTCTATGCTTAAATTCTCAAGCTGATATGTCTTCACAGGAAAATCCTTATTGGGTGCAAATTAGCATTGCTCACCGCTACCTAAGTTCTTGAAGTAACGCAAAAGACGGTATCGTAGACGCTGAATTTTGGCCTTAAACATTTTTTCCTATGTATGAGACAATAACTTGATAATCATTTCACGAAAAAAAGTGAGAGCGGCTTGCGCCTAATATATATTTTCAGTGAGACACACGCTTTTTGCAACAATAATAGAGAAGGGTATAGATGTTCACCGTTGTCTATTATTTTGGATTGTATTGAGACATGGAGTCATGAAGTAGCAAGCGGAGGAGGATAGGGCTTCACTTCTTTTATTAGTATAGACTGTAGAGGTACATCTGTCACACCAGGCGCACTAAATTACACGATGACTAAATGGACACTAAACATGATAAAAACATTACGTGTACAAGTTGTGGTAAATTGTTGCTTGTCTTTCATAGACACACTTTGAGCATCGGACATGGGTATGTTGGTCTAACTCTTCATGACAAAACGATATCTTGTATTTCGTATATCTAGCCGCATATACACATATGCATATGGCTACAGGCATTGTCGCAATACTCATACATTATCTATAATTATGATTTCTACGCAGCTAATTTGTTCCGGCTGCAGTGCGACTCAAGAGCGGTTAGTTGTATGCTGTTAGCGGAGTTGTACTTTATTTACCACGTGACACTATTCAAAGGCGATATCTGTGCAAATATTGTAAACTTCTAAGTTAAAACGTGCAGTTTGTATATATATATATATATATATATATATATATAT